>JBBPCS010011421.1:0-29721 GCA_037974645.1 Hollardia meadi | reverse complement strand
TATATACAGGTAGTGATTATTGATGAGTAGACACGAGAGAAGTCCTGCACACTATCCTTTTATTTGCAATAAACTTTGTTGGTAATGAGGCGTTTTGCTCAGGTTTTACTTGATGAAGGTTTAAACCTGATGAAGGTCCAAGGAAGGAAACATCTCTTCAGTAAAGTTTATTGCAGTGACAGTATGCAGGAGTTCTCTTCTCTTGTCCATGGATCTTTCCTCCTCAGCACCTACCTACAAGAAAATCAAGGTGTGCATTAGCCTGATGAGTAGTAAAAATACATACCTCAATAGCACCTTAAATCCATCTTTCCCTGTTTCTGGACTCTTGCATGATATAACGAATGATCCACCGTAAGTGGTCCAAGTATACATACACACTCAAACTAGTCTGTGTGCCGAGTGCTACCATTTTAGAGCTGAATCTCAGCCCAAATTCTGCAACCCTAAAAACCAAGACAAATCAGGCTGTCATATAAATCCAGCTTATCATTGGTCCTTAAATGTGCCAACACTCAGCCACAATCATCATAACTAAGCTGGCTACCTGTGAGAAACGGAACTAGTAAAATCACCTTAGATGGAACTGAAATATTTATACTCTGTCATCTCTGGCACATAAATTGAGACACTTTGCCATTCTCCAGGGCAGCCACAAGACATAATGCAGTTTGAAGAAAGAGCCTTTTCTTCTGGAAGATGCCTGTCTGTTACTGTCGCTGTGGTGTTGCTATAGCGCTTTTCCCATCTTCACATCAAGCCCAGATGTTTAAGGCCCCTCTTTGGGGATTGTTGAAAAGTGTTCTAGAAATTCAGCCATCTGTGCACAAGTTGCGAGATAACAAGAACAACACCCAGAATACACAAATATGACAGATTGATAACTAAGAATGGGGGATTTTCCTTTAAACTTTTTCAGCTCTCGTAGAAATTGTATGTTGATTAAGGTTCCCAGCTAAATCAAAGTTGTGAACGTAATGATGATACACTTCCCTGTTCTAAGCAATTTGACATGTAAGATCATATTGCTGTAATCTTGCACCATTTCCCTTAACTGTACAGGCCAATAAGTTTTCACATTATGCACTCACTCAGCAATAGACTGTTAGTGTTCTCAGTAATATAATCAGTTATACAAACAGCGACTAAGCAACTTATGCAATTTGAGCGAAGCCATAAGCTTCAGTCAATGAACCTTTAATAGCTGTTGTGAAATGATTCAGACTTCTTCAGACTCAAAGACGTTCTCTTTTTGAAAGCTTAATTCCAACACTAATATTAATTCCACTGCCCAACCTGATCAGTCATCTGTCCATCTCGGATTGCTATGCAGCATTTGCAAGTGTGCGGGCGTGTGTGTAGGCATTATGAGTTATATGAGTAAGTGCTACTATGTAAAAGAGTGTAGGTTTTTGGTTTACATGATCCTGCACTGGACATCAGAGCTCAATCTAATGAGTAAATTCCTCTTAAAATCTGCCTAAAGAAGTATTTCTTTCATTTGATCCCATTTGAACATTTTGAGGGTTTAGCTTATAATCACACAGTCCTGTGTTCCTTGGTCCTGTTTTTTTTTTCATATCTCTCACATGGATTATTACAGGACCTGACCCTTAGTCTTTGTACAGTGCTGTTGACACTCAAGTGGTTTTGCGGTTGTATTGGTCACTACACCTCAACAGCTACCTGAAGAGAGTGGATTTTCTACCCTTTATTCATTTTTTTTTCTCCATCTGGTCCAGGTATTCATTCCATGCAGGGATTCATTTAACCAACTGGCAACCTGGCAGTCACTGGTGCGTGTGTCTTCATGCAACTCACCTCGTTCTCTCAGTGAAAATATTTGTCTCACTGAAAATGTGATTTATTTGAGAAATTACTGGAGGGTCTAGTTCATGCGCCTCCACAAACAAACAGCGTACAGACATCTTTGTCAAATAGATGACCTGAAATCTTAGAGTGCGTTTGCACCTTTTAATCTTATCAAAATCTAAACCACACTGTTTTTCCATAACTATTAATTGTACGGTATTTATTGACTCATACCTGTTTTCAAAACTGTACATTTAGTTGTACAGTGAGTTGAAACAATTTGTTGATTTATTTATATTACAATATCTTGGTAATTGATTAATTATTCTAAGTTGTATTTTAAGCCAAAATGACAAAAAATGACTGGTTCTTGCTCCTAAATGTTTGCTTTTTTTTGGTATTCTTAGTCTTGTATGAATCATATGGATACCTCTTAGGTTTTAGAATGTGGATCAGACAGAACATGCAATTTAAATATGCCAATGTGAGCACTTGGAAATTATCAGTGTCATGTTTCTCTATTTACAGACATTTGATAGACCAACCAACCAATTAATCGATTAATTGAGAAATTAAGCAGCAGGTTAATTGACACTGAAAGTAGTTGCAGTTGTTGCTAGTGCAATATTGACTTACAGGTATCACTTTTATTGAAACCGGATGGCCATAATGTGGACAAAGCCTTTGCAAAACAAGTTTGGCAATTTTGAAGGAAGTTTTCCTCTAAAATAAGTAGCGAGTACCGAGAGTCTTTCTTAAAATCTCTTAACCCCTGGAGAGAAGCACAATGGCAGGATTTCTGTGCATTTGGGGTAAGGAAAGCATGGCTCCAGTGCTTCCTTTTCCTAATTGGAGCTCACTGCTAACTTGGACCGACAGACTCCTCCGTTCCCAGGAGTGACACAGGGGCTGATTCCTGGGAAACAGTCGGGGAACAGGGATTCCATCACGTTTAGCTTACACATTTAAGAATTTGTGTCCATGGTATGGGATAGAGGGACTACAGTATTTCCAAGCTTTAAAGTCATTAAAGTTTTGTCTGAAATGGCCACTTATCTTCTCGTGTCCTCCTAGCAGTTCCACGTACTGCACATATGTACATACTTGCATGCATACTTAACATTCATCAAGTTTCACTAGGCTGAATAAGCTAATTTTTTTTTATTTTGATGGTAAACTTTAGAGGAATATAATTTAAGTGAAATAGTTTGTGTGCGGAATGAAAATATGATGTGTCACATTTCTGATGGTTTGTGGCGAACATCTCATTGATGGGCTCCCATTATGTTCCACTTGGGAGCAGCTGAGTCACTAGCAAAACCTAGTGGTGAAAGTTAAACCAGTCTGGTTTGGTCTGTGGAACACTATCAAACCAGTGTGAAAATTTCTACACCGACCCAACCCTAATACATACATAAAGAAAATTTTTTTTTGCAACGATCCTTCAAATGTGGTTATCAAACAAAGACATATAATTTACGCAGGATATTTTACAGTTTAACAGCACAAAAGTAAACTTCACTGGGAATCTCTGCATTATGTCTTGTTTAAGAAAAAGTTTTTATATTGGTGCATATCGGACAACATATTTGCAGATACAGATATATTTTTGATAGGTCAATATCAGCTAACCGATATGTCAGTCAGGCTCTAGTAGGCTTGCATGCTGAAGTTGTAATGGAAACCAAATTGCAATGGAATCCGTGTTGAGTTTCTTTTCAAGTGGATGTTTCAACGCGATTACGCCACTGGCCAAAGAGTGTCTCAAACGTGAGAGCAGAAGCCATTGTAAACATGCTGATTAACCCCCATTGTGCTCCAGTGTTGACACAGTATGTCACTGAAGCTCCTGATTAGTTCAGCCTTGCTGAGGAAAAAGCTTTGTAATGAGAAGAGGTGAGAGCGTGTCTGAACATGTACATGGCGAAGAACAGAATCTTATCACATCGGAAGTTTAGACAGGCTTTTGTTTGTTTTGGCTGGATAACAAAATTCCCTCTCTTAAAAGGACAGCTTGAAGATGAATCGAGTTCTTAGCATCCTACTTGTATTTAGATCCTAGGTCTGTTGCCTGGATACTGTACTGAGCATGTTGCACTTCACGGGCACACTGTGCCAAATCTTATATTGCTTAGTCTCCAAGAAAATAGCACTTGGATTACACTTAACCAATTTCCATGAGAAAATCAATAAGCGAATACTCTCAACTTGAAGCTTACAGAGATTAATATTAGCTGGGCATATCGAGTGATATAGAATAATTGCAGCAATTTTCAGTGATGGTAATCTGGTAGGTGCCATAATTGGGTGAAGATGGCAATCTTTTGATATAACTCATGATGATTCTAATCCCAAGCTCCCAGTAGGAAAGGCTGTCATTTGGCCTTGGTGTGATTCTGTATTCAGTAATAAAGCAAAGGGGTACCAGCCAAAGAATGTCTTACATAGTTGCTTTTATAATTTGTGATTGCGTGGTAATTCACTTATGAAATTAAGTACCCTCATCTTGCCACTCTCATGGAAATAGGAATTCTTCTCTCTTTAGCACCAGTATGCCTTCTGTATACCAACCTATGCCACGCCAATACATTTCATATATTGTTGAATAATACAAAAGTAAAAGAAATGCTCAAATATTTTCTACAGGTGTTGTAGCTATATTTTTGAGTACTCAATAAAGGCACCTTTTAAAACCTGGCTGATCTAACAATGGCGTCAAGTTGTCCATCCCAGCAGGTCAAGGCTGGGGCGTCTGTCTCTGACTTTCTCTGACTGTGGCTCCTCGTGTGGCCGCTGGCTGGATCTTGCCCTCAGCCTCATGGAGACTGTAGCAGGCAGGATATTGGAGACAAGCGGAGGCCCCTAGAAAAGCCCCACTGCTTGGAAAGCTTAAGTCAGAGAGCTGGTGTCGACACGGAGGCCCTTTGTTTCTGATCTTGCAGAGCCGTGGGGGGTTGCCACTAAAATCCTGGTCGGTATGGGATATATGGTGAGGTAAGATACTGCTATGTTTTTAATGTACCCGCATGTAGACATACCCAGGGGACTTAGTTGTTGGAAGGGCTATCTTGTAACTGCAAGGTCACATTTTTGATCCCTGCAAATGACAGAAGTTGTCCATCATGAGCCCCTTGTCCTGTGTGTTTTAATCAACTGAACCTTACCTGTTCAGTGAAGTACCTACCTACTAAATTTTCAATGTTCCCATTACATTTCATATTTCATGGAAGATGAATGGAATGTTTCTTCGATTTTTTTTTTGTGTAATCTTTCTGCAATACACTTGCATGTATTCGATTAGACTTTCACTTCCTGTGTCTAATTTCATTGAAATGAAAATGCGTGTGAAGTGAGCTGGGTTAGTAGAATAGGGATATGTAACTGCACACCCAGGGTAATAGCTAAATTGAAGAGGTGACATTTGTGCCACTGAAGGAAGTTCAGAGTACTCTGGAGTGTGTACTGAGAGGGGCTTGAAGGTTCATTCCCCCTCACACACACATCCCTTATAGCCAGTGTAGGCCAGCACAATGAAAGCTCTGTGTGTCCTGTCCCACCCAAAATGGTCTCCCTGATCCTCTAAAAGGACATTGTTGGTGAGATCAGACAATTTTCCTTCCACCCCCTTTTTTTAAGCAGCTTTTTACCTGGTGACAGAATAGTTCTGTGGAGAGAGCAGATGGTTACCAGTCTGTGAGTCAGATATACATTATACAAAGCAGTCACACCACACCAAAAATCAACTTTTTTTTTTAGCACACTGAAGAGATTTATTTGGGATCTACATGTATTTAAAATGTTATTAATGTGTATTGATGCTGTTAAAACCTTTTTTTTTTATTTACTTCAGTAATGGTTGTAAACACAACAGTAAAATTAGTTTTCAATTGTGATAATTTGAAATGCATATGATAAGCTGATTTTACATTTATAACTCAAGTTATGAATATTTATATATATAATGTATATGCCAGAAGTGAAAGATAAGGCCTTAAGTCAAAAAAGTAATATTTTTTGACAGTGGCATTAAATAGCAGCAAGCGCAACTGTGATTCTGTGAACCTGTTTGTTTCCCCCCAGAACTTCTACAGTTGAGAACAATTTGAACACAAGTTTACAGATATCAGATGTCAGCACACCCATTCATATCTACCTAGTCACGATGTTGTTGTGGACTGAAGGAGCAAAAAAGAAAGTAAAAAAAGGTCTGACATTGTTGAGTTTTGCTTTCTTTTGATGATGAATACTTTTGAGGAAACTTTATTTGACACTATTAATTACTATTATTTTCATCTCACGTTTAAATCAATAACACTAGTGACTTCACCTCACCCCAGAATTATATTTGTAAAAAGGCGAACCTGCAGCATCTTGTTTAGTATGTAGGATTTGACATTCCTCTGCTGCAGCAACACTTTACTGAATTGCTAAGTTTCGGTTTTAGCAGGGATGCAGACCAAAAACAGCATTAAAACATTAAAACCGTGCAGGGGACTGCGTTTTTGGGGGTGTTTCTTTTCAAGGTGCTGGTGAAACATGAAACGCGGTCCAGGAAGTCTTATGCACCATGTTTTAATACCATGTTAATGCATTTAAAGTCTTTACTAAAAAGCAAAAAAAACCCCCACACAATGATTTCTAATACTCACAGACACGACTTTACAACTTTGGAAAGTTATAACGGTGGCAAGTATTTTATCTTTTGTAGCGACGATCACGAGGTAAACAGTAGAAATAAGGCATTCATCGTATAAGATAATCTACCTGGAATGTGCACTTACATGTATTTGACTGGCCAATGCAGCACCTTGCAGAATGATAACACATTACAGGCATAACTTGGCGACCCTGCGTCGTTTTAATGTAGCCCCCTGCACTGCCATACTGGCTCCATTCAAGGCTACTAATTTGTGTTTTCTTTTTTTACTGTCAATATGAACGAGGTCTTAGTAACATATTTCAAACCATGGATATTTCGTTTGAAAAGAAAATTATTTCCATTGTTTCGAGATCAGCTAAGTGTCGTGTATTTCACAATGTAGCACTAAGCTTCGTCTTAAAAATCTATGTGCTTACTTATTTGTAATGTGCTTTGGATAAAGACAACAGCTGAATCTCGTATACTATTCAGAAGTAAGTTGTGCCAGTGATTGTTATAATATGATTACTTATTAATGGGTTGAATTTTCGAAATCTTAACTATGAAGGCGCTAGCAAATTTCATGTCTACTATATACACACAAATCTTTGGATCTAATGTGTTCGCTTACGAACAAAAATAAGTGACTGCAACCCCACTCCTATTCATACAACACTCGCATGTGGATTTATGAAATGGTAGATGGCTAGACAGGCAAGTGGCAACTGTCAGCATCACCTTGCAGCTAAAACAGGCTGAAGTAATCTACGACAGCTTGCCTCTCACCACGCACCTTATTTCACATGTAAACCTAGTTAGAGTTTCCTTCATCCTTTTTAGCACAAGTCCCTTTCCCTTTCATTTATCCCTGAAGACTGCCAAGCAATCTTCAGACCAAATACTCCCCTCTTTCCCCTCATGTGGGCTCAAGGCCCCGTTAAGCCTGGAAGAGAATGGGGAGAGAAAAACGTGGGAGGGAATGGGGGTGGAAGTGAGTAGCGCCAGTGGGGGCCAGGAGTGGAGTTAATCCACAACCCAAACATTGTTCCATCATCTAATCAGGGTGGAAATGGGACGGACTGGCCGAAATACTAACATTCAGCTGAGGGCTAGGCCATTTTAGTCGCTGGAAATTTGGCTTGTTTAATCAGAGGGTTTATCAAGAGTTGAAGGAAACTGGGAGGCATTAAGAAGGGCACATAATGTTGGAATCTAGATGCAGACTCTTTAAGCTCTTAGGAAAACAAGTTTGAAAGCAAGCATTTTCCTCTGTCTGAATGTCAGGTTTATTATTTGAATGCAAAGAGCACTGTATGCTACATGGTCATAGTCTAATGTTGGGGTGTGTCAGCAAACTTACTTTTGGAGATTTAAATATTTTTTTGCACTACTATGGCACTTGGCAGGCCAAGCTGATCTTATTCACAACTGAATGTAGAATAGCACAGGGCAAGCCTGAGTAGAAATGGCACTGTCTGGCATGTTAATGGCTGGAGTGTGGAAGTGCGTGGCACACTTGCTAAGCTGTTTTAGCCTCATTGAGTAATAATCACTGCCACAGAGTGATAGACGCAATTGTAAAGACATTTTCTTACACCGTGGGTTAGGTTGGAATTTGTTGGAATAATTTCATTCATATCTTATGATCACAAAGTATTTTGGTTTATATTCTTCCAGTTGAGTTTGTCTAACGTTTTTTTAAAGAAATGGCATGCTAAAAATACTTAAATTTGGGGGTTTATCCAAAAGATTGAAATATGGAAAGACATTTCTATAAACTAAGAACCAGTTTGGCAGTATAATGGGCCTATTAGAGCTGTTCATGGCAGAAACGCGGTAGAAACAGTATGGGACAAATCTCAATCATCTCACCCATGATGTGCAACAGAAGATACTGAATGCTTTTACTCTGGTACCCAAATTAAATGTAGAGGCTGCCTCAATTTTACTTTTAAGGTGGTATTAATTTGTTAAAAAGCATGCACTGTACCTTTTTAAGAATCTGTTTGGCTGGTAAAATTTTGGATGTTAAGTATAAGTTAAGTATCTTTCGATCGCAACAGTGGACATTTTTGACGGCATTGTTCACATTATTCCCAATTGACATCATGTGCTTAACTCTGCTTGACATCCACGGACACGGTGTATTTAAAGTTTGATTGATACTGGAAAGAGTGGGAATGCCCCTGTATGAGGAGTTTTTAAAGGTGATTCACAACCTAATTGGATGACACGGGTCACCAGCAAATCAGCAGACGCTTGTTTGTTAGGGTGCATTCCTTTACTGAGAAAGACAAAAAGAGACAATGGAACCAACGATCAAAGAAAGCAGAGTTGTGATTTGACCTTGAACTTGTGTCTCATTGAAGGATTATTTATATTTATGTCACATGGCTCTTTTTTGAGAAGTGCTTGATCCATTGCTCTGTTGAAGTGAGACGCAAAAACTGAGCCAAGTCTGGAAAGTTTTCGCAATCCAAGTTCCTCACTTGTCTTTGAGAATTACTGTCTCCGAGGATTTAGTTGACTATGACAGCTTTTGCATGTGTGTATATGTGTAACTTTGTACACAGTGTGCACATTTTCTTGTAATCATGAGCAGGTGACAGACTTGCTTGAAGGTATGTTTGTCTGGAGGGTTTGATATGTAGAAGTGGTTGGTATTAAATTGGATGTAAAACTATCTTGATCAGTGTTATGGCAGCATTCGGAATATGTTAGCAATGCGGACCAGCTTTCATCTTTAAGGCTGCCAGGCCTCATGTGGTGTTTGGGCTTTTAGTGAGAGGGTCACTTTGTTCTGTTCTCTGAAAAGAAAACTAATTTTCCTGCTCATGTACTGTAAGTTGGGAAAGTGGTCAGCTTAATTGAGCTTAAATGTCCTTTATGTAACATGGGTATGTGTTAGAGAGAACCACGTAGAACTTTTCTCCTTCTAAAGTTTCACATCAAAACAATCTGAGCACGCTGTGATGTGTTGTGGTTGCTTTATATTCTCATATTTGCTAGCTTGAAATGAAATACTCAGGTTACAAACACTTAATTTCTCCAAATAAAACTAAATCGTCGACAATCAACGTCGACAATCATTTTAACTGCCCTCTGCCTAAATTTTTACTTGTCGGTTAAATTTTTTGTTTGCACTTACTGTATACTCGAACTCAATTTTTGTATTTGCTCTCTGTGCTAAAATTCGGGGTTTTTTTTTTGTTTTTTTGTTTTTTTCGGATGTTAGAGAATTTATCTACATAGGGACCAAACGTCCAGGTGGTCTCCAGATTTACAGTGTAGATAAAAACAGCAGAAGCCTTGACAGACAGTGGGCCAGTCTCCAGAGACGAAGGTGTGACATCGAAAACAGCTCCGCCACGGGGAAATGTATTCCTGCAGCCTGGTGCAGCTGACAGATCAGTAGTCCCTGGAGTGCTGTTATTTTACCATTTCTAATTTAGCATATGACCTACCACGATTTTTAATTATTTCAGGCTTGTGTCATTACAGTGAGTTTTCTGGTGACTTCTGGTTGGGGTTAAATGTTTATTTTGACAACTTCTGTTCTGAAAAAAATAAATAGTACTGCGTGGGTTAAACTAAACACTGATGAGTTTTCATGTTGGCGTACAGGCATACTTGTTTGACAGTTAGCCTAAATCTTAATCTAAATATTATTTAATATAAATATATGTCTGTTTTTGCATAAACTATACGCCAAAGGATGTTTGTGGCATTTAGAATTAAGGCTATTTTCTGATTATGTCACTTATGTAGCCTGCTTTAGTTGTTAGTGAGACTTCTAACCTGAGGGTCATGGGTTTAATCGCCACACCTGTCACCAACTTGGTGTCATATTGAGGTGCCCTTTAGAAAAAAACTTAACTTATGTGCCTTTTATAATGATTGAATACGGTACGGTATAAGCTGCCCCCAATGAGTGTCAGTTGTCAGCTACAGTACAATCTACCGTAACATTTAAATATAATATATCTTCTGATCAGATTAAACGAGTGCATCCTGCTGAGTAGGAGCAATATATGAGTAATCAGGGTTGTGTAAGGTTTCCCACGCCAGATGACTCTCACAGGAACCACCGTGTGCCTGGGAACATTTGTGCTTTTCTGACTAAAATGAGAACGCAGCAGTAGAAAGTGTGTGTTTGTGTTATAAATACTGCACATGGAAAGCAGTGAGTTCTAGTTTGATAGGGAGCCGAGCTGCATCTCTCCTCTCATTCTTCAAAATGTGTTCCAAAGTAGACTTCACTGTAGTGTTAGCTGTTGTAAAACATGTTTACAATCGTAATTTCGGCAGTGTTCACTTAAAATGTTACTTCTACAAACGGTGTAAGCTTTCATAGTCCCATACACTGCTGGTTAACTGATCTGAGGGTGATTTTTCTCCACTCCGGAACAGCGCACTTATTTATGTCTTCCTTTCCCCTTTATTGTGCTCTCCATTGCTACAAATCAGTATAAATCATTGTGGCTACCTACAGCATGTGGTTGGCACATGTGAATGGTAAACTTGTGGTAATCCAGTACAAAGGTCTTGCATAACATTCTGTCCCACTCAGAATTTTTCTCATGTTGTCTTTTTGTTAGAAAATGATGTGGTCATTTTGTAGCTGAATGCTGTCTGAATGAATCTTTGTTACTTCATTCTGACATTCTGTCATTATTCTTGTTCTTCAGGGTGGCTGTTCCAGATGTTAGCCACTACATAGTTTAGTCTATCAAACATAGTCATCTATCACAACAGATTGAGCCTAAATACTCTACATGTCATCAAATCAGCCTATAAATATTCCCCCCAGAAGCCATAGTCTGACTCGAAGATAGGACTGTTGCGGTCCAGTGCTGATTTCACTGTACAATACCATGCCAATTATGCTCTATTAACTGTCATTACCTGTGATGATCTCTGTTTCATAATAGTCTCTTGTTCATTGTCTCTGTGCCTGTGCAGCAACTCCGCTACAGTTTCAGCTCGGCTCAATTAATTTAAAACGTAAGCTGCTTCCTCAGTGCAGTGTGTCTCAACTCCTGCCAAAAAATAGAGGGGGGGGGGGACTCAGACTCCTGTAAACATATGCTGATATCAAATATCTGCATCGATGTGTTTGTAGGCGTGTGCATAAGTGAGTGAATGCTTTTCGCACAGGGTCCGTGAATTTGTGTGTTTGTTAATAAAATATCACTAGTCAGAGTTCAATTGTGTTTGGCTGTTATCCTTCTGGTTCCTACTACAGTATATACTCGGTTGTATCTGCTGGCGTCGTCGTGTCCAGATCAGCCTGACATGGTGAATGGTTGGATCTGCAACTGATTTTGGTGATTTTTGTGATGATCTGCCATGCAGACTTGAGACGCATGATCCAATATTAGCCTAAATCTTCTAAAACCTCCACTAATTCAGGAAAATCTCATGAGGCATGCTAAAATTAGGCAACAAGGGAACAGATACACAAGCTATTTCGTTTTCCAGGCCCATATTGGCCCCAGATGAATTAAGCACCTTTGTCTACTGTCTGAAAAGTCAAGCTTGTAACAGCATGTCTCACTTTTGTGCAGCACGAGTTGTAGCACATCTATAACAATATGTGCTGAGTTTTGTACCTCATTTTTAGTGTACCATGCTCTGTATTAGCATCTATCATTTGTATTTGTGCTCAAACCTTTATTGTATTCGTTCTTTATTTTAATTATGCACTACTATGAAAGATACTGTAAGAAACACACTTGTTTTAAGTACTCTCAGATAATCCCCTTCGACTCCCCACCTCCCTCAGGCCATCCACCAACTCACCAGGCAGAGAGCTGACAGGCCATAGTCACAATAGGGGATCCCCGTGGTGGTGGTGGTGTGGTGGTGGCAGCTTTTGAAAAGGTCAGAATGATTGACTGTAGGCAGATATCACGTCTGACCCTTGGCTGAACTTGTTGAAGCTCCATGAGTTGAGGGGACCCACAGCCAGAGCCCCTTCCCCCCTCATATGAAGAGTGAGATGTTATCAATTTCAATACTGTTGTTTGTCTTTTGGGCAATTTTTTAATCAAGTCCTGTTTCTCTTGAAGCCAAAGACAAGATTGTTATTTTCTCTATGACGCTGAAAACTTGCTGGTGTTTGTGTGCCAGAGTAGTGTCTTGCTTTGCCGTGAAACGGCTGATTTAGGTTCTACAATGCTGAGCCAATTAAGTTAATATTGTTCAGTCTCTTGCTTGAAAAAGACCCAAGACTACACAAGTCATGCATCAACAGTTTTGTTTGTTTGTATTCCCTCCTGCTCAGGTCATAAAGTGTGTAATGACTGGCCAGATTGCACACTTTTTTACACTGGTAATCGGAAGCATTTACAGATTAAGCTCTCTTGCCAAGTTGTATTAACAAGATTATTGGGTGAAGGCCAGAAGTAGTGTTAACATGTGTTCTTGAACTTAGACGCATAGTGTTGGATTCAGTCAGGATTATGCAACACACTTAAGGCAACTTCCTGTAAATTAGAATGCTTCTGACTACAAAGCAGGCGTGTGTGTTGGGAGCACATGTCTCTGTTTATGCTCACCACCAGCCCTTCAGCTAACAGCTGTCAACTCTTTAACAGGCTGATCGCACTTCACCTCAGGGCCTTGAAGTAAGTAGTGTTTAACTTCCCCAAGTCACGGAAACCAGCCTGTCTCAGACCTTGAATTATTGGTCGTTAATTTGGGACAGGTACCATCCAATGCGGGGCCTCTGAGATTACTGCAGCACTGTAGTAGATCTGTTTTCATTGGATGGCCCCCAGGGTGGAGGCATTGCAGTAAGCTAGTTCAGACAGGGAGATGTTAAACTATACTGCCAGCATGGTTTTCTGACAGTTGTGTATGGCAAAAAAAATTGATGTCAAAGTCATGCATCTACACTGCTTGAAACATGGCTGAGAGGAAGAAAGGGTCCAAAGCGTGGCGTCATTTCGCCAAGAAAGATGACAACAGCTTCCCAACTGAGGAGCACATGTGTTACAGAGGGTAAATATCCTGTTATACTGACATTAGTGCCACATGGGGCAGGCTTAGCGGATTTATTTGACCAAAAACCTAAATAAAAATGGATTTTGTGCAGATATTCTCTTATTTCATTCATTTTAGATGATGACAGCACGTGTGACTGTTGCTACAGCTAGCTCTCAGGCTACAGCCAGCTTGACTCACCCATCACCTCCCAGGCAGCAGGCCTGTTGTTGGCTATTGTAGGCCTACTTTTTCCCACACAGAAAATGAATCAGAAATCGGATAGTGATAAAGAATCAGACTGATAAGCAGAATCGATAATTGCATTGGTATCTATAAAAACTTACCAGTTCCCATCCCTACTTCTCATCACATTGTTTTATCTGTCAGACCATGAAAGTGAGTGTTTATGGTAAAACTTGTTTGGTAAAGCATGTTGTTTTTTATTTGATATCAAGCAAAAGATTGATTCACACGCTCCTGCTCCCTCAGGGAAATTTTAGGATTTTGGCAAAAGCTAATGTTTCTTCTCCAAAGTTCATTCATGCATTTCTAAACCAACAGAGACCTCCCTTCTCTGTGGATACCAAAGTGATAGTGATGACTGTTTTGGTCATGAATACATGAGCTTGACTTCGGTTTGGACATGAAGGGTTTCAGAGGGGAAGGAAGTGAAAAGGAGGGGGGAATAAAGCCAACCCTCATGATTTGTTTGCGCAACAATGCAGGCAACATTCCACTGAAAACAACAGAGGCGACACATTCTTCTTTTATAATCGAGTCCTCTCACATGACCCTGCAAAACACTATTCGGATCCAGATGTTTCCAGTATTTTTCCATGTATCTTTCCATAGAGGTTTTAGATTTAATTTAAGTCCAAATGAAATTAAATTGCTTTATTTTTTTTTGTCTAATACAGCATAAATCACGCGTGTTGTGTTATCCTTTGAGAAAACATCAGAAACCAAAAGGGGAGAAATTTGTATTGTGTATTTTTCAGTTTCATGATCGTGTCTCCTACTCATGCATTAATTTGATGGTATCTGCCTATGTAGATGGAGACCATATTGTGATACACCCAATGAAGTCTTGCATAAATCAGTAACATCAGCATCCTGCATGAAGAAGCCTTTGGCGAAATTTGTTCTAAGCTCCTATTAAAATCAAAGTAGAGTCATTTCAGTGTGCGGTGGTTGATTTCGATCTTCACCTTATATGTTCCTGCAACCGACCAGCACCTGATCACTTATACTGGCTGCGCATGGGGAGTTCTACTTACATCATGTAAATTTTTCTTTGTAACTTCAGAGGCTGTTGTGGTCCCTACTCTTAAATACCACTAACAAGACACTGTCTGCCAATAACATGTAGGCCACAGCGCAACAAAAAATCCCACTAAAACTCGGCTTTTGTCTTCAGTGGGAAAGGTCGCAATTGTCATTCATTCCTGCGTCAGATGACTCTGCAGTAGTGACAGATATTTATCGGCTCCAGCTCTGATCGACTGTGATGGAAACGTGACACCCCATTGGACATGATCATATTCATGCCATTTCCAAAATGATTCTTTGACGTGCCTTGAAGTTAAAGACATTAGTGCATAAATAGTTTTCCATCCATATCTGTTCAAGCAGCACTCGGAGCATCATTTAGTCGCGTTGAGTTATAAGGAACCACTGTTATTCAAGAAACATCGTCACTGGCTTCAATGTCAGTCCCTGTTCAGTACTGCACATCCGCAACTCTCAACAGAGATGGGAAGAAAGCGAGATGGCTCATTGGCACCCAGGCATCCTGACAGCTGCTGTCAATCACATCCTGCTGTTTTTCTTTCTTTTTTTTTTATTATCAGTCAGGAAGGTAATGCTTTTTACCACAATTCAAAGCCCACTGGCCAATCAGCCTGATAATAAAGTATCATAATAAGGTGAGTGCTGGGGGGGTCTGGTCAGATTATATTTTCTTACAGTCTAGGATCGCTAGGGCATGTATCATTAGGAAAAAAAAACATTTGTTAATAGAGGAATGAATCGATTCTGTGTTCAATGTTGTCTCAAACCAAGAGTTCCCTCTGCTCAGTCAGGGGTTTCATGTGCACAGGATGACACAACACATGTCCATGAATTCAAGGTCCTTAGCCACTCTGCAGTCTCTGGCAGATAATGAGAAAAACGGATTCCCTGCCATTTTCTGCAGTTCAGGCCTTTTTATAGCCATGAGAAACATGTAATTTATGTCAATGTGCATGAACCCCAAAGGACAGAATATTAATTGACCTAACCTGAAAAACTTTGGTTTCCACCTGGAGTTTTGGGGCCACCAGAGGCCCATGACATTATTTTAGCGATTTATTGAATAAGGAAAAATGTTTCAAATACATAAACAGATTTGAATGTGTCTCGTCTTTTGTCCAATGAAACTATGAGGATGAGTGATTTCTGTGTTTCCACAGAACCCTTGTACAAAACCATCTGTAGGAAAACTGTAAGCCTCATTTATCACCATAAGTACATTATCTGCATATGTTTTTAATAAGTTCATTTTTTGTCTATCTTTTCCTCTTTTGCTGCACTTGCTGTCCTCTACTGTAACTGTAAATGAGTCTTTGTCAAGGTGGTCACACTGTAATCTCTCCTTGTGAAGGTGGTGTGACACTATAATCTCCCAGTGCACTCGTACTCATCGACAAGGTTAGCGAAGAGCTGACCTAGTTATTGGAAAGACTGTTCTATAACTGACGGAACGCATTTTCAACCCCTGCAACGAGCAGCATGTTTTCTTTTTTAGGCGAGAAACCCAAACCTAAACACATTTACTGCATGGTAAAGCACGCTACATGTCAAAGCAGTAAAAGGTCATCCGTCTTGAGCAGGCAGAGTACTCAAATTCATGTGACACATTTATTGAGGAGATCCTAAATCAAGGTCATCCACCCAGCTGCAGATTTTTTTAAGCTGCAGATATAAATGTATCTAGGCCACTGAATCTTAACTGGGATCAGACCATGAAGTGTTGCCTGGCTCTCGAGGCAAACCGCAAAGTGTCATTGTTACGATTTGTTTTATGTACAGATTAAACAAACTAGATATAGCATGTTAATTTGTGATCTTTAGATGTGCCAGTAGACTTTGTTTCCTTCAGACAGAAGTTGATCTTCTCCTTTAAAATTGTAGTTGGCTAGCCTTCTGATCTTCCGCGGTCATGAATGTGAATAAATGAAAGAAAAATAGCTTAAATGATTTTTACTTCAATCTCCTCTTTGCCACTGAAGTTTGCTACTTTGCTCGCACTGACCAGTGACGTTTTAATTCAACAAATATATCCCCCACCAGAGAATTTCCACAACCTTTAATCATAGCATATGGGTTTTGTGGACCATATGTTTGTACTGTGAGGCAGACTTTTAGGCCTCACACTCAGGCCGTACTCATCAGATTTTCTGTGCTGTCAACACACCTGTTCACAAGTGCTGCCGCAGTAGGGAACAGTGGCAGTGAATAGCTATATGTCAGTATACAGGGAAAATCTTTGCTTTTTTCTTTTCTCTGTTTGTCTATCTTTATCCGCCTCTCTGTATGTCTATCTCCTGAGCAGCAAACACGACGGCTCACTGTGCCCCCCCCCCCCAGCAGCATCAATGAGGCCTACTGTTGGCCTACTCGCTGACATACAGCAGTCCATTTCTTTTGTAAGAGGTCCAGCCTCCCTGACGAGCCAAGAAGCTGACAGAAACACACAGCCGGTCCAGACACGCTACTCTCCACACTTTTTTCTACAGCTGTGCAAATAAATGCGAGAGAAACGTTCAGGAAATTTAATCTTGTAATTGTTTTAGCTTCCAAACCTGCAACCCAAAGGGCTCCCCCCCTGTTTTTATGGGCAGATCCTTGCCAGTGTTTTTGAGAATAAATGGATTTTCAGTAGGGCTGGTCCTAAAAATCCTGCGTGGGAGGCAATTATTTCACCGTTGGTGTTTTGTTTGCACTTGAGATGTTTTTGTGTGCACATGTGGGGTTTCAGATGTATTTATGACATGTCCTATTCACCCGCATAACTAAAGGAGAACGGCAGTTGACGGTTGAACGCTAGGATAAACTTTGCTGCAACTAAATATTACACATTTTCTTACAGGTTTGCTACCCCAGGTTATGTGCGCTTTTCTTATATCCTTTTTGTCGCAAAATTTGTCTTCCAACAAATAAGAAGCATTTTTATCTGTTGAAATATCTGTGCAAGAAAAGCCTGCATACCCGATGATGTACCATAGTCATGCATATACATGCAAACAGGCAGCTTCTCCTCCTCAGAGAGCAGAGAGACCAACTATTACCCGATAAATCCCCTGTCACAACATATTAGCCTGCCAAGGCCATTTGTTCGGGATGATTGCGGCTTATGTCAAGCTTGTTAGTGTTTAGCACTGTTAACCAGAGAGGGACTTGATATATGGCCGGCAGCACTTGTTCACCTCTCCATACCATTCCCAGGATTTCCCATGACTGCGAAGGGAAGACGTGAACGGAGTGTTGATAAAGGTTGTTGGGCTTGTTTCTTGGATTCCAAGTGGAGCTTGTCTGTCTAGACTTAGAGACTGTCTTGATTATTTTTGGTGTTTTGTTTTTTTTTTTGGTCTGAAGCCATGTTATTGTTATATTTTGCCAACGCACTCCTTTTGTTCTCTCTGTAGGCTGTGACAGGAAGATGCTTTGGTGACAAGGATTTCAGAGGAGGTTTGGAGAACGGGATACTGCTATGCGAGTAAGTTCTGACTACATTTCAATTTCTGCCTGACTTCCTTTAGTAATTATTTATTTGATTGTCAGCAAGTTGTGTCTCATGGGCTATTATTTTTGTTGCTTTTATTGTGTTCCTTCCTTCTCTGAGTGACTGTAAAATATAGGTTCTTTTAATATAACTCTATTTGATAATGTGTCCCATAGTGACTTAAAATGGGCACAGCACTGCAGAAAGCTCCATTCCTGAGAGTAGGAGTTTCAGGGTCAGAATTCTTCAACAAATAATGTTTACAAATATGTCAAGTGAGCACTAAAGAATGGTGTCTTTGCACTTATTTAGTGAATTTATTTGTATCTGTTTGAACACACAAAGGTTTTGTGCTCTGCCTTCCTCAGCATCTGTTTGTTTCAGAATTATAATCTCCTGACAGTCTATAAGAAAAATAATAAACTAGAGGTCGACCAATGGTGAATTTTCAATGGCCGAATAAATAAATAAATAAAATATAGTTTGGTGCAGTAAAAAGCCGATAGTTGATTTATCTGTGGCCCAGTGATCAGAGACTGGGCATCCTGCTAAATTGTCCTCCAGTGCGGCAATTGAACTCTTGACTGTCTACTCATAATGATGTGCTGAAACGAGACTGAAAACACACACAGACACATGCACTTTCTCGCAAATTCCTTTCTGCCAAGTTCAGTTACACAAGCCCAATGTTTACACCATCTTTATTGTGAATACAGACATCACATCCAATTTAACAGTGTCCCCACTGGTTTTGGAATGCCTGGAACATCATGGAGCATCTAGAGGCACAGTAGTCCCCCAATCCCTGAGAGCGTAATAATGCTTTGTGAATGTGTAGTTTACTGTGAAACAATATTAACAAATGTTATCTCAAGGAAGTGAATTTACTTAGATCCAGAGCCATGGAGACTCAAATTTGAAAACTAAATAATTTAAGCAAAATAATGCTTAACATTTTCTTGTTGCAGGTTCTCTAATGTGTAGATTTGCTATTTTCTTCTGTTTTCATATTATTGCCAACTGAATATCTTACGGTTTTCGACTGTTGACATTTGAAGTGATTTCTTTGGGCCCTGGGAACTAGATGGACATTTTGCACTATTTTCTGACATTTTACAGACTAAAAGGTTATAATTTTTAAAAAAAAAACCCATCTGATTCTTAATTGATAATGGAAATAATGGTTAGTGCAGTCCTATCACCAACAATAATTAACATATTGGAAACTAAAAATTTCTCAGAAAGCTCCAAACTCTGCCCGTTTTTTTCAGGAGCATTACCAATTCTAATTATTAGCAATCATGGAGGCAATAACCGATATACATTTGCAGTACAAAATAAAATCTAATTGTCAACATTTAGAATAACCAAGTACAATTTACTCAAGTACTGTACGGTTTTGTGGTACTTGTACTTGAATATCTCAATTTTGTGCCATTTGATGCCTCCACTCCACTACGTTTTGTAGGCAAATATTGTACTTCTTGCTCCGCTACGTTTCTTTGCTAACTTTGGTTATCAAAGCTAACCTTCCCTCGGCTGCAGTGACACCCCTGCGCCAGTGAAAGCTTCAAAGAGTGCGGTGAGGAAATATGACCCTGAATACATGAAATTGGGATTTGAAAAAAGCAGGCGGTGATCCTGAGCTGAAAAGGGTGTTGAAAGGGGTGGAGCTAAAAGCATCAAAGCTCCAGAGTCACTTAAAAACAAGCACCTGGGATGTGTTGGGAAGCCAAAAGAATATTTCCTAAGGAAAAGGGCTGGATTTCAGGCACAACAGAAAGTCGTCTCAACATTAACAACTCAGTCAAAAGCAGCTTGGAAAGCTAGCTGTATGTAGCTTGCAGCAAGAAAACTTTTATGATCACAGAGGAGCTTTTTTTTTTTCTCCTTTTTATGCCTCCACATCTGCGACAACTGTGGCCGAAGGCACTGTGTTTTTGGGTTATCAGTCTGTCCGTCTGTCCCATTATTGTGAACACAATATCTCAGGAACACCTTATGGGAAATTGATTTTGGTGGTCAGAGGTCAAAGGTCAAGATCACTGTGACTTTACTTCCGTCCCATTCTTTTGTGAACATGATATCTCAGGAATGCTTAGAGGGAATTTCTTCAGATTTGGCACAAGTGTCCACTTGGACCCAAGGATAAATTGATTAGACTTAGGTGGTCAGAGCTCAAAGTTCAAGGTCACTGTAACCTATTAAATATTTTTAATCATAACTCAAGGATTCATATGCTAATTCTGAAAGTATTTCACACAAACTGTGCTGCTTGCATAGATCTTCTATGCTGCTGGGTTAAACATGTGTGAAGTCTCCATGTTTCAGAATTTAGAGCTTGTTTGCAGCAACATCCATATTTAAAGGAGTGTAGTCCACCACAAGCTCTTTGATTTCGTGGATATTGAGCTTCAGGTGATTGTCGTTGCACCATGTGACCATGCTGTCCTATCAGTCACTACATATTATATGAGTCTGGACAGACATGAATGTAAACTGTAACCTGACTGGCGTGCAGAGGCATACAACCGCAAGACGTGAACCAGAAGTGGGCCTTTAAGTACAAAAGATTGAGAAAGTTTGATTGAGTTCATTGACATATTTATGGCAGTTATTGCAATCAAGCCTGTAATCCTTGCAGTCTCCCAATCGTTTAGGTTCCTGATGTGATTTGATCATCAGCCTTACATCCTCTTGTCATAACACAAAACACTTCCTGTGTACAACTTATTTTGAATCCTACTAATTTTATAAGCGAAGCACCCTCCATCCATTTTTTCCTGACACGCAAGGCATCAGGAAATGTGTTTTGCCCTGTACATACTCATAAGATGATGTATTTATGTCGGCTGTACTGTGTTAGAATTAAAATCAAGGAAAGCACTCTCGATCTTGTGGTCATTTCTGCTTCCTCTTAATGCAGTAACAAGTTTGAGATTTCCATCACAGGTACAATGTGATTGTTGGTACATTTTCCCCCCCATTTTTTGATGCTCAACACTCATAAGGTCAGAAATCGTCAATCTTCAAGTTTTTTTTGGGGTGCAGACTACAAAGCAGACTGCAACATTATTCTCATTTTATGCAATTTTTCAAGAGTGGAGATATTGTCCTTACTGTATCCGTTGCTCGCTCGCCCCTCCTACACATACAGTATACAGTATGTATCAGTGAGAACACCCCTCTCATGGGGTTGTTGGGAAGTTATTCTGGGAAACATTCAGTACAGCAGGAAATCTGTAACTGGAGTTGAAGTAGATGAGGCAGGCTTACTGAAAAGATGAATTGCCGCATTTCAGTGCAAAATAACTCCTGGAATGCCACGAACATCACAGGACCGGTGATATCTAATACTGACAGAGTATTCAAGGGTGGGTTTTCCTTTACAGAGCAGAGTCATTACAGTGTTTCCTCTGATGAAAACAAACACAAAGGATGAAACTGGAGACGGAGAGGGAGAGGTGGGAACTCTGAAACTGCTTGTTCATGACTGACAAGCTGTCTGAGGTTGCAGGGATATGTTGTCACCACTGTTGGGTAGCGTTACTAAAAGTAACTTCTTACGTTACTTGATAACGTACTTTTGTGTTACCAAAAATGACAACCCTTTGTGAAGTAGTTTCAGTGGGGGGATGTGTTCCAGTGGCCATCACCTTCATTCATAGTCTAATAAAGAAAAAGTATAAAGTCAAAAATGTCAAGAAAAGAAATATAATCTGACACTTATTGTCTTCATTGAACAGAAAAATACATCTGCACACCTTCTGAATTCAAGTTTCTCTCTTTCACCAAACTAAGATGATCTTAATTGCCTTGTTTACTCACCCGTTAAACACACTGTAAACAAGACATAAATGTAATAAAACTCGCCAAAACCATTTCGTTTGTCTTTCCACTTTTCCAACAATCGCCAACTCGGAAACTTGGCGGAAACAAATCCTTAATTCTCACCGAATTAGATGTGGAAATATGCTGCATCCACATGCTGTTTTATTCCCTGCTGCTAACTTAACAGTATGTTATGAAAACAGTCAATGCAGGCTCTTTTTCCTTTATGTGTGCGTGCAATGAGAGATGGCAGCAGGAGGACGTGCCTCTTCACATAAATAGTTCACTGTGATTTGAAGTGGACTGGAACTAGCTAACAGCTCCCGGTGGGTGGAAGGAGAAGCTCTGATTTAGAATCTGTTTTGTCATAATCCTTCCAGTCGCCCCTGTGGGGTGCTCCAAAAAAGTTTTAAAGAGTTCTAAAGAGACGCCCACAATTTCACTCACTAACCTCTTCTGCTTGCAGTTATGTCACTCTGCTTGAGCAGGGTTTAAACTTGCTTTATGATGCATCATTTGTAACATTTATCTCAACCTGTCATGAGGACAAGTTTTAAAGGCACGACTCTTGCTTTAATTAAGATTCAGCTTGTGACGTCCTCTTCCCTGTGTGTTTTGTGACAGGTTGTTGAGCTCTATTAAACCTGGCCTGGTGAAGAAAATCAACAGACTGCCAACACCCATAGCTGGCCTGGTGAGTCCTCTAGCCTCACTCATCCTTTAGTTTACAGTATTTCGACTGAAACGTCTTTTTTCCCATACCATCTCTTGCTTTTTTCTTCTTTCCCTCTCCTGGGATACTTTTGATGTCTGACAAGTTGCTTTAGCCTGTTGTCATTTCCCTTGAGTAAAGTTCAAGGCATTGTACATGACATGGTGTAGTGGTATCACAGGGATAGTAAGGATAGCAGACGCACGCATTTAAACTTGAGGTTACAGATTTGATAACTGTGCATCTTTCCCAAAGCAGAGCATTTATGCAAAGGTCAGCAACATAGTCATACACTAGGTGCCTCATATAAAGTACATCATCATATAACGTCTCTAGTAATATCATAACACAGTTGTCATTGCTGGTGGGTATGTGTGTGTCTAGGTTATATATGTCTTAATGTCTTTGAGTTCCAAGGATCGAAGAAAAAATCCCCAAGAAAAATAGTTTTTTTTGGTCTTTGTGAGTGTGATATAGCAAATTCTTGATACCGTGGAACTAGAATATCACCTAAAGCAACAACTGCAGACATACTCTGACAATAATCTCGTGACATGCTGATTTTCAGACTTTACTTTATAAAGTGCCAGGTGTGTTTATCAGGGTATGATTAAAGATACCTGCAGCTGAAAGAGCTCAATTTCTGTCCTCACGGCCAAGGTGTCCATCAGCAGCTTTGTGTGACAAAGACCTCTAATGGCTTACTAATTGTTCAGTAAGAAGTAACTAAGTTTTGCAGTGACACAGATCTGTAGACTCCCCTCCGGGAAGAAACTCTTGATCGCGAAATTAATATAAAATATCTACATTTGTTCCAAAATCAGAATCTTTTTTTCTTCTTCATCTTAGCAGGAGAAATTTCTTACAGATCCCCAAACCTGAATGATCTACATAGTTGTCGATGGTGAAGGATTTTAGGTTTGCCTCCTGCTTTGAATGAGAGCCTGTAAGGTTCAGTGGACCTGAACTCTGATACATTCCACTAGATTACAGTGCGACACAGTGGAGCCTTTTCATGATGTCTTAAGACCTTGATCTGGATGAAGTGACCTTTCAGGACCAGGGCCGACATGTGAACAGGCACACTGAAAGTTGAACACATTGGATCTCATGCTAAATGTATTTCCATCTCTCTTACCTTCCTAATTTTCTCTTTTCCAAGCAACTGTATCTATACAGTGTATAGACTGTATCTATCTATCTATACATGCAGTCTATAAATATATATATATATATTTTTTAACATTGTGGGAACAGTGCAAACCATGTCACAGTGCAAAATAACATTATAAAAATTAAAGATTACCAATAAATCTTTGCATTTAGTATTAAAATTTGAAACACTATCTAATTGATGAATTTGTGTATGAGCAGTATTTACTAAATAGTTACTTGGCCACATACTGAGACTTCTTTCTCTTCTCAGCTTGTTTTTTTTTTTTAAAGTAAATATGTCTTGCTCATCCTGCCTCCCATTTTGAAAATGTAGCATTATCATAGCGGTGGGATTAAAGAAATGAAACTGCAGTGACAGGTTGTTTTATTACCAAAATGACACTGAGAATGAAGTAAAAATTGCGTTCATTAGCTTGTGAACAAGTTCCTATCAACAGTAATGATAGGCAAAGGGGGTTTAAACAGAATGATGGTTTGTAAGAGAGTACAGGTAATTAGGACAGAAGTTCTAGTACTTTGATTTAAAAAAAATGTAAGGGGAGCAGGGTTTTATTTGGATCACTGCATGACAGAACAAACCAGGAAGTCTGAGTGGAGCTGAAATGCCTTTTTCTTATCTCATGGCATCATTAATAGGTGCCAATGAGCCTTCTCTGGCTTTTACAAGTGGCAGATAATTACGACAATACTACAATAACATTAAATTATGCTGTTAGGGCGTTTAAACCCAAAAGCTCACTCTGTTTTGGTCATGTTTTAACTGTGATTTGAGCATAAACAACAGTCCATTGCACCTTCTTGGTTTTGTTTTGTTAATGTCTCCTTTTCCTCCTTTCTTCATCTGGTAGTGTTTCCTTGCATTCTTTACGATAGTCAATCACCATCTCTAATCACATAATCTGAACCTATTGACTTCATGTACCCATCTGGGCACAGGGTTACTTTCCTACCTAGCCACAATATACTGTGAATGCTATTGAGTCGTTTAGGAGTGTTTAGTTGTCAAATCTTAATTTCCTTAAGACAAATCAAAACTGCCAAAGTCAAATGAGGAAATGGTCATAAGCAGTTTCACTGACTAAACATATTGACAGCAGTTGGACACAGTAACACCAACACTTGTATGTAATAAAGAGCAGTCTAAATCAAGCCCACTAGCGGCAACTGATGCATATAACAACTGCCCTTATTGGCCAAATAAGGAACAATACAGTTACAGGACGAAAGACATTACATGACCATTACTAATTGGCCCAAAGGGATGAATCATCCACTGAAGACAACATGTTTGAGGACAACATTTCAAATGTAAAAGAAAAATCACACCTGCTGGCTTTATTCCAGTGTAAACAACATGCCCCTCTATACGTTTAAAGTTTCATAATTCTTTCTCAACTTTTCCTGCGGCTTTGCAGGGATTTTCTTCCCCTTGGCTGTGATTAAAGAGGTGAGAAATGCATAAACAAGAGGGTCTGCTGTTATCTGGCCGGCCTATCGTAATAAAACACAGGCTACTCCCCCTTCCTCTTCCTGTTTTGGGGCTAATGGGAAAATGAGTCTCTGAGGAGGTTTGGCTGTTTTGTAATTAGAGCAGCGACCTCAGCGCTTTGGCAGCTCGGCCTGCCTGTATGGCTCAGTGTTCGTCTGAACAGGTTGGTTGTTGAGTGCTGTGTTCCCAGCCGTCTCTGGGTTGACTGGTATGCTCGTGTTTTACAGTGTGTAAACAGGCACACGGTGGAGATAGGCCTGCAAGTTGAATGGTAGTCATTCACATTTTAAAAAGTGTGTTGTTTTCCAGACATCACGTTTTTAAGCAGCAGGCACTTGTGTTAGTTTTCAGTGACGCACATGTAAAAAAAAAAACAACACTTCAAGCTGTTATATAAATCCTTTGTAATTTGTAGTTTTGGAGATCTATGATTTCATATTGATCTGAGGGGTTGTCAGCTATATTAGTATTTTGAGATAAATTCTAACTACTCTTTGTACGGTGTTGGCTTTTCAAAGTATGTAAAATAAACTAATAATGTCATATCAGTCATGCTAAAGACCATTTTGGTTTTTTTACCATTAGTGCCTGCATCTTGAAAATAAATTTACTTGAAATTTTTTTTTTTTTTTTTAATTAAAGAAATGAAGCAACATGAGTGCCATACGCTGCTATAGGCTGATTTATGAGGGTAATATTAGAATGAATATTTTTGGAGTTATTAGAAACTTTTTAACATTGCAAAAATACACATGTGACTTTTTTTTTAATGAGGATTTCATAAGTTTTGTTAAGAATTGTGACTATTACATGTGTTATTTTTTGGAGTTATCCTTGATAGTTAGAAAAAGAACCAGGAACAAATCTTACCGATATCCAAGTGGCTTGTTTCCCATCACTGGGCAGCGTTCCTCGGGATTCTGTCAAGAACCAAAATCAGGGCATGAACACTGATTCTCTGCCCTGAGGAACTTTTGTCCTTTTATCTTGGTAGTCACATATTGATACCAATGAGGGTTGTGTTCAAAGGAACCCGAGGTCTTTTTTCTCATACACATGTAGGTACACTATGCGCACACAAAATACTAAACCGCATCGTAGGCACAGCCACAACTATTTTATCTGGGAATAAATGACTCAGATATTTGGGGGTTTACCTTCTGCTAATTTACACTGATAAACTTTGTCTCCTGCTAATTCCAAATAATCCTAAACTTTTAACTCTGAACGTAATTTAGATTTTTAGAATTGTATCACTTACCAATTATACCAGTGTGCTTACAGTATTTCCACACCAGGGGTAAATTTGTCCCCAAATTTATTTATTTAATTTATTTACTTTAACAGGGAGGACCGGTGTTTTGTGTTTGAATCAACCTCCTCCCTCCCAATCCTTCTACAAACGCATTCAGCTGTCAGTCATTTCTTTGCGGTAGACGCCCAGTTTCCTGTGGCAGTGACCTGCAAATGACCACAAAGTTTTGCTCACTCCTTCAGACACACACACATGCACGTGTGCCATACACCCTTTAAATTATCCTGTTTGCCATTGCGCAAGTTACTACAAAATGAGCCTCTTTAATTGTCTGTTGGCTTGTTGCATAATTCAGTGTTTGTTATTCCAGACTGTGTGAAACACCTGCTAATGAAAAAATGTGGGCGAAATTGTTTAGCTACTGAAGTTGAAGTTGCTCTGTGATAGCTGAGGTTGTTGTTGTCAACACCGCCAGATCTCCAGGTAGCCCCTGGCTCCAATTTCTCAAGCTCCCTTTTTGATGTGTACTCTTACAAACATGGTTTTGTTGGTGGTTCTTTATCATACAGCTTATTAGGGCCTGTCTCTTATGCATGTTATAGGTAGGGCTGATGGGTGAATTAATACAGCCAACATGATGATTTTTTTTTTGTTTTTTGCTAGGCCTAAATATTAATGTTTATTGATCTGGTTTCATAAAGGAACTTCTGTGCTTCAGAACATATTCTGTCTATTATTAAAGATGTGCACTATTGTATTCACTCTTTTGGTCTAGCTCTGACTGCAACCCTTGTTTGAAAGGGCTTTAATTTAATTTATTAAAGAACTGAATTATTGCTCAATGAGACAGTCTTATTTCTCACCTTGATATTTATAATCTAAAATCAGGGCATGCACAGACCAGCTCTCCTAATGACTTTAAGGGTATGTTTGCAGGGAAGGTTAACTGCGCACAAATATCAAAAGGTCAGCGCTGTCTGATGCTTCCGCTGTCTTCCACTGTTGGCCAGCAACTCCAGTTTTAGCATAGATTGAGTATGCTTGCTCATAGGCACAGCTATTGAGCAAAGAAAAGTTTCCTAATATGTGTCCAAGTGTTTGCACAAGTGTGATCTGTAAATAAGTTGGTATCAAGTGCATTAGCAATTAACAGTGAATTGGTAATCATTCACTGAAAAGAATCCTCCCAGTTAAACTTTACTAAAGGTTCCCATCCGATGGGGATATATATACTTGAATTTGTGGCGCAAAAAGTTTGGGAGTCCCTGTCACAGGTCATCTCTACCCTAAGGGTGTCTTAGGATCTGGAAAATGTTCTTAAATGGACCCCACATTCATATGAATTAGATCCAGTTGGACTGAAAGCTCACTATTTTAATGTGATTACCTTGATCAGCAGCAGTGTGAGTGTGAGACCCAGTTAATCTCACTGTAGGTGTGTCCTCCCTGGAGTAAAAGTGTCTAAAGAAGAGATTGTTGTCCTCTCTCAAAGAGGTGTGCGTGCGTGCGTGCGTGCGTATATGTGTACGTGGGTGGGTGGGGTTGCCTCACCTGGAGCAAAGAGATGTCGCTATCCCAAAAACACTAGAAGCTGCATGGGTGTTTTGCTACCAATGGGAACAGATCATGAGTGTTTCCAAATGTTTCCAAGTGTGTATTATGTGCATGTGATTTTACACCAACTAGTATGTACATATAAATAAGTCCTCTTATACATGAGTTTATAAATTCATATGTTTTTAAATACATTTTGTGTGTCTGTGTATATTTAAAACAGCATTTTGTCTCAATGTTGCATATTGTACGTGAATATCAGCACATTGTATTTGTGTTTTGGTGTGTGAGAGAGATAGTGAGTTCTTGGGACAATCAGGGTGGAGAGGAAACGGTGACACCCAGAGAGAGGGAGAGGGGAGGGCTTTGCCTGTGGCCCTCTGAAGGATAGAGAGGCATAGAAACAAAGAGAGAGAGAACCTGGGAACAGGAGAGGAGACCGTGTCTCAGGTTGCGTCCAACAAAGAGTTTGTCTGAGAGCAGAGGGGAGAGAGCAGGGACGACTGCGAAGATGGACAGAGAATGAAAGGTAGGTAAGAAGAGAAAGGAGGAATACTGGA
Organism: Hollardia meadi; assembly: GCA_037974645.1. NCBI lineage: Eukaryota > Metazoa > Chordata > Actinopteri > Tetraodontiformes > Triacanthodidae > Hollardia > Hollardia meadi. The sequence goes on along the minus strand of JBBPCS010011421.1, from coordinate 941 downwards.
GGGAAAGTATGTGAGGAAGGAGAGATGAGAAAGGGAAAAGGAGACTAACGAAGCAAGCAGAAAAGTGAAAAGTGAAAGTTGGAGTAATCTGACAGAGGAGACGTACGAAAGCTGGCCACTGAACCTGGCGGTGTCACATTTCTGTCGAGCAGGTATCCAGATTTTTGTGTTTGTATGCAGGTAAAAGACGAGAATAAATTGTCTTCAAATCAGTAAAAAATAAGTTACCTGGTCATCTCTTGCAGTTATACTGCTGCACCTCTGGGTAGTGTGTGTTTGACCGACCTGGAGATGTTATTGAGGGGTTTGTGTGTGTCAGTGGCTTCATATGCAGTAAATGAAGAGGAGCCTATCTATAAGTGTGTATTCTTGTACTTGTATCTTTGTGAGGACCCATTCGAATTTTACACCTTAAAAGTGGCGTGAACGTTGGAGAAAGATAGTTGATTGTTGAGTCTCATTAACAGGTTGTGGGTATTTGACGACCTGGGAATGGGACTCGACTTACCTTCAAGAAAGAGGACATTTCTGGACTATTAGGACAGTTTGCATGTAGGTCTGTCAATGGTTGTTTGAGGGTTAAGACTTGGCTCATGTTAAAGATAGGGGTAAGCAGATTAGGGAAGTCATTATGTCAATGAGAATAGACATGGTAGAAGTACGGAGTCTTTAAGTGTGTCCTCATCTGGGTGTCCAGTTTGAATTAACACTGTATCATGCTTAATGAGCCAGACTTTACTATGGTTTGTTTTTTTTTGCTGTAGTGTGGAAGTGCCAGGAAAGTATTTTCTATAATAAATGCATGATTTAAAGTAAATCTGTGAGAGTGTGAGTGTGAGTGTGTGTGTGTGTGTGTGTGTGTGTGTGTGTGTTTGATTTAAGACCTTGTGCAGTTAATGGACCTTAGGTCTCTGCCAACAGCGTATTTATCCTGATTAATG
>JBBPCS010011377.1:0-29747 GCA_037974645.1 Hollardia meadi | reverse complement strand
CACACACACACACACACACACACACACACACACACACACACACACACACACACACACACACACACACACAACTACAATACCTCACATATTAGCATGAGGACAGAGAGAAAGAGAGAGACAGGACAACAGGGAGGCATGAACTGAACTGACGACTATGAAACCAACGCCCCAGATTGGAATCTTCAAACTTCATCTAAGTGTAGTATTCTTCTTCTTCTTTTTTCCCACATTCAAACTTTTTCAAACTTGACATGGCTTGCCCGCACTGAATATTTTAGAGAACCCTGTACAGTAACTTCAAAACGTATGATGAGTGTCATCTATTATAATGACAATTTCTTGAAAGACCAGCCTCACCCGCTAAACGCACCCACCCAAAGAAAACACTATACATTTTTTCCCACTCTTTAGGCTCAGGTGGGTTTGCTTTACATATTTGCTTTTTTTTTTTTTTTTTGAAACAAAAGACGCTGCAAGACTGAGCTTGTAAAAAGTTCCGAACTCCAGTCTAATAACAGCGCACATGCCAAGAGAGACAGACTGAACAGGACAGTGAACCTGACAGTACTGTGTAATGACTGAAGAATAATTGGAAGCAGGCCATTATGAACTTTTTAACAGAGAGGGTTTGGCCTTAAAACCTCAGGCACATACTTGACTAAGTTATTTCCTGAGATTGTTATGTGGTGTGTGCATGTCTATTTTTTTTTTTTGCAAGATACACATCTTTCTGGGAGGTTTAAGTGTCAGGACAGTCAGCGTAAGGTGTGGCAAATACTGCAGGGTCAGTTCATTTTTGTTACATTTACTTATACTTGTTTGTCATTCACTGGAGCCACCCTCAGGCTTGTCCACCTTTATCCTTTACGTCTCTCTGACATGTTTCTGCCTGCATTATCCATTCAGGCGTACTGTACACAAGGCACATGAGGAGAGAAGTAAAACCTTTGCTGACTTTCTCTTCAGCTGGGGAGTAAATATTTAACTTAATGTTTGCTTTCTGGACTGAAATCCAGTGTGGGTCACTGCTGCATTTCCTGGATGCAAAGAGGAGATTTGTGAATTTGTCACTCATGCATGTGTTACCCACAGCAACGTGACATCTGGGAATATAAAACTAAAGGTTAAAAGGAGTCACACCAAGACATCTGACGTAAAGAGGATGAATTGTGATTCATCAAATTAACTCTCACAGATTACATCCATGATTCACAGTGTCACAGTGTGTGAAACCTGCAAACGCTCGAAGACGCACACATGATATCATTCCCAGACACTGGCACTGACATCATTCAATGAGTAAACAGTGGGGGGAGGGTAAAAGCCTGACAGCTGGTTTATTAACTTGCAGAGACAATTATCATTGTGTTGATTATTAATGCTGTGTCCTGAACTGAGTTTCCCCAGCAGCCTGATGGTTCCTCACACTTTCCACTGCTTCATATACTGAAAGAGACGTTTAGCACATGCAAACAAAAGGTCTTCACTAAGTAAAAAATAAGTTCAGTTAAAAAAGTGGATGCACGTAGTTTAAGTAACCAGGATTTTAGAAATACTGAGCTCATGAACCCCACCCCATCAAAAGAGCTTTTTTCATATTTGTTTATTAATCTTTACACTCCCTGACATGCGGTGAATTATTAAAAATATCAGGAAAAGCCTAAACTCCTCAGGTCACTAAACTCTCTTGAATTCCCCAGGATATTACAGAGGACATGACCTTCTTCCTCAACTGAAAAGAAAAGAACAAAAAAAACACCAGAGGTGGTTCTGCAGTGATTTTGAGCTTTAAAAAAAAACAACCTTTTGTGTCAACCGCCTTTCCCTCTACAGTATTTGCTTATCTGCAAGAAGATTAACTTTTTACAGTATTTGTGCATGGCTGCGTGTATCTTTGTATGGTCCTGCCCATTCAACACACTGTGTATACCCTGCTCATGAATGCATTGGTTTTTTTCTCTTTATTAAAGGTGACATTAACCCCAAAGTAATAAATCACGCAACGTTGCACTGTATCTCTTGGACTTTGAAATCAAAGTGCACTAAAACTGTATTTTTTTTAAATCTTTCATTTATTGTCTTGTTTTATTACAGTCTCAATGTGGGAATCTATTGAAAACAATGAGTAGCAACGTTGATACAGATACGCACGCTGATACATGCACTGTTATCAGACTGTGAGGGGGAAAAGTACATGTGCATGTACATGTGTACAGCAGAGCAGTTTTGAATTACTCACTGCTGAGTGAAAGCTCAGACACACCTCTGGATTTGAATTCTGTTTAACACCTCATGTGTAACCAGCCGGAAACACAGACAGACAGACAGACAGACAGACAGAACACTCACACAGACACACTGGCTCATAGCAATGCCTCGGGGCGAATCCTGGACACACCTGAATTAGTTGCTAGGGAGGGTACAAAGCAGGTTTGAATGATAACAAACAGCACAGTGAGATAGTATGACGGTACAATGGTCAACTGGTTTCTGGCGGCGCGCAGCCATGTAATAAATTCTACACACACTGCAGGAGAAAGCATTGTCTGTATGTCTGCCGTTAATGTGTTTTTTTTACTGTTCCCTAGAAGAGCAGCAGGCAAACAAGAGCAAAGGCCATTTCATTTCACATTGATTAGCTGTTGCGCAGCACTCTGAAAGGTAAATGATTTGCATCTAACAGCTTCATTTTACACCTATCCTGTCATTTATTTTGTGAGAAATTTGAAACCCCTTTTCAACAGTCAAAGGAAATCCCCACTGCATCTAAACCTCACCATCACTCGTCACTTTGTTGCAATGAAAACAACCTCACAAATTTACACAAAAAAAAAGAAAGAAGAAACGCAAATGCTGTGCAATGACAAGAAAGCAGTGCTGTTGCTCCAGTCTGCCTGCAGGGGTCATCAGTGTGTAACAAGACACTGCAGGGGCCTGTCAGGGGCCCTCAGTCATCATTCCTGGGGCCGCTCAGGATCTGTCATGCTTGCCACACACGCAGTAATACCCAAGAGCTGTGTGTTAATTCTTAAAATGTATGTCAGATGTGAAGCTGGAGTCACAACAAGCCCTGCTCCAATGTAATGTCTCACAATAGTTGGCTGTTTTTTTTTTTCATAATAATCATTTGAAAAAGAAAAATCATAGTCTCAAATAGTCAAAAACAAAAATGTCTTCACGTGAAGATATCTGAGAAGCTAACAAGAATGAAATGTGCATGATTCAACACCTTAAATCAACAAACAAAAAGCCTGTACTAGCACATTATGGCCAGGAGGGTGAAGCATAGCTAAACATAATGTTCTGTAGATGAAGCAGAAGTCTACAATCACATGGTCGGATAAATATAGGCTGTCACACTGGTGGGTGTAAATCAAACCTGACCAATATCGAACTCTTTGTTGACATAAATGTTGTTCAGTTCATCCAGTTGCCATTAGGCTTCCTTAAATCCTTCACAATGAGTGTTAAAACACAATAATTCAAGATATCTGTGTTCAGGCCAATCATATAAAAATATCTCGACTCCGATTAAATGTAATGTTTCGTTTCGCAACCTTATGCCTTTATTATCTTCACAAGAAGACATTCATGATATTTATTTGTCTGACAAAATGAGTGATCGAATTTGAGTCAAATGTGGGCAAGACGTTGTAAATATTAATATAATAGATAGAAGGTATTAATTAATAATATAGATAATTGAAAATAGTATCTTATCTGAGACTGAACAAAGTGATTTTGTTGATTAAAATGTGTAACATGGCATATGATGGATGTGTCCCTATAAAGAATAGACCCCTGATCTAATAGGTCATAATTTATAAAGGGTTTAGAAGTTGTGGCTTTATTGATAAGAAATAAATATTATTTTAGTGCTTTATAGATTAGCAATACGCCATTAATAAGGAAAGGTTTGGGGTTAGAAAATGGTGTTTATTCTCCACCAGAATAACTTATTTTTCGTCTGTTTTAGTTTAGGTACCGCTCAGTGTTTGGTTAAACCACTTAAAGATGGAAAGAGCAGCAGATCACCTGGAACAAAATCAGTTTATTAGCTACTAATTAGCATCTACAACTCCAGACTTGATTAACTGTTATAGTGGGAGAACCTAACATACTAACATTAACTGTAGACCTGTGGCCTATTATAACGTGTGAAATTCATTAGCAAAAACATTCACAAATGATTCAGTAACCTTGAATAAAGGGAGTTATTGCCTCCCTTTAGCCACAAACTCCTAAGAAAGTGGTTGACTCTGACACTTGTCAGTAGCCTTCACTTAAAAAAAAGGCCCACTCTGTTAATCTCTCTAGGGGAAATCCAATGTTTTCCCTCTGTTGTTATTTTATACACACAAGCCCAAAACACACACATGCATAAACAGGACCTGGACATATGTATTAATGTATGGAGAGATGTCAGAGCACATGGGGCTGCCACACTGTCGGCAACCTCTGCAGCCCCGCGGAGGTGAACTTGCACCTCTCTAACCACTCTCCACACTGGATGGTTCATGCTGGACTTATGGCTAAAACCCTATGGCTATCAACAGAGTAGAACACTTAATGCCTCCTAAATATAAAAAGACAAATTCTTGAGTCAATTTTCTTTCCTTCTGTCAATCAGACTAATTACATTGTTTGAATGCTGCTTTCACGCACTGTACCTACATACACTATTATCCATTTATCCATTTAAGATATTTTCTCCTGTATTACAGATTTTTCTCACATCTGATATTTTGTAAGTTAGCTAACATCTAAAGCAGAACTGGTAGCCTATGTCTTTAAAGTAGGCTATGCTACAGTAGTGGGCGGGGACAGTGCAAGTCCCTCCTCCTACCCACCGTTGGTCTACTGTGCTTTTTAAGTATTTACTGTATGTAGGCTAGGTGTGTATATTTATTCATGAGGCCTACTTATTTATCTTTCGTCGACAACACTTGGTACAATGTGACTTATATAATCCAAAATACCTGATCTTGTGAATTCCGAACAAAATGTTTGATATTTCTCAAAAACAGCTAGAATGTGTTTAACAGCAGTTGCTATGGTTTGATTTCATTTTTATTATGATTTGTTTATTATTCTATTTTTACACATTTTAACATGTTTGCATGTGCACTAAAAGATCGGCGTTATTTTATAACAAATATATACTAACAAATCAACTTGTGTCTTAAAAATAATTAAATATCATAAGGAACCGGAGGCCTAATAATACTCTTAGGTGACTTATGTTCCTACAGAGAATCCGCATTTCCTGTCAGAGTGGTTACCTGCAGTTACAGGTGGCCATATTGAGTCAACAACACAAGCCTTTATGGGCAGGTGTGTTACCTGTGGCTCCCACAGGAAGCACTTCTCAGGACTCTGCTGCTACAGCTGACTGACAGTCAAACCGGTGACTCAGCCGACAGAAAAGATCATGGAATAGTTTGTTTGTTTGTTTTTTTAAAAAACAAACAAGGCTCGTCATTCACTGCAATCCGCGTTTTATTTCGGAGCTAGAACCCGCATTCGATCAGACCCGCACGGCTGTCAGGTGGCAGACGGAGGGAAGTGCTTCCTGATGATAAAGAGGTGCGTCCCATTTCCATTCCAGTGATTGACTGCGCAGGGCTTTCACCACCGGAGCTGAGGGGGCACTGACGCATTGTGGAGTCGACAGGGGGTAGCACTGCAACCCCGGCTACACAGACAGGAGGCATCTATCGGCGAAACCGCGATGGCCGTGGTGCAGCTCGACACGGAGGACCATCACCCGGAGAACGGCTTCGTGTCTCCCGAAACCACGTCGCCAGGGCAGTTGACACGCATCGACCACTCGGTTCTGCCGTTTCTCGGGGGATTTGGGAAGTACCAGAAACAGCTGATCGTGCTGACATGGATCCCGGCGTTATTTATTGGATTCAGTCAGTACTCCGATAATTTCCTCCTCGCCCAGCCAAACAACACATGCGTCCAGCCTTTGGTAAACCTGACTAATCAGACTGCAGCCCATTCCTCGCTGTTGGACAGTCCAAAAAACATCAGCACGCGGCCAGCGTCTATTTATGCCAATGGAAGTTACGGCAGCCACAATGACACGAACAACATGCAGTGTGGTTGCAATGAGTGGACCTTCGAGCTGCACACGGGGCTCGTGCAGAATGTGGTTACCAAGGTAAGCTGTCCATCTTTGAGGATGGGGCATCCCTTCCATCATATTGTCTAATGCATATGTGATACCCTATCCGCGCCAATCCTCTTAGGATCGATTTAGACATACAGGGCACTTACCAACACTACACCCATCATTAAAAAAAAAATCACTTTAAAGCAGCAGCAACGCGCTCACATTCATGTAAACTGTGCCCGGGTCGTGCTTCTGGATAGTGGTGGTGATTATGCCTCCATTATTCCGAGGCGTGCATTTCTCCACACTAGCACCTGAGTAGGTGTCTATATATTCTGCCACGGTGGGCTCACATTGGACCAGAATGTGGTTGTATAGGTGAGAGCCAGCGTGGTGCTAAGCCGGCTTATCCCAGAGAGAAGGCAAAACTGCCAGTGCTGGTGGGATATTTGGTGGTCGTAATGGACATAACAGACATGGATCCTTTGATTTGGAGCAAAGGTCATTAGTGCACTTAACTCAACCTCATCCCTGGCTAAACACCACCCGCCCTGTTAACTGCCCTAACCAAACACCAGTGAGATATTCTTCTGGCTTTCGTTCTGGGCCTTCTTAGTGGGAAGTGATGTCTTTTCCTCCCATCACCACAATGGTGTGATATTCCTATCAGCACAGGCCAGGCTGAGGAGACAGTAGAGGCCCGAGGCCATCATAGTTGGTCTGCTAGCTGGAGCGGGGAGGGTTTTTCCTCTCTCACTACGCCTGTCAGCTCTTCTGCCAGTGTGGATGCTGCTGCAGGCTTTTATCAAGGTATCAAGTTTTATATTTGTGTGAGGAGAAAAGCTTGAAACTTTGATCCACCGTGCTCTCTGAGTACACTTGATATTAATATTGATGGGGTAAATCTTCAGAATCATATTCTTTACAAAACATGTGTATGCTTAAGACATTAGAAGGAGGGGGGGTACATGATAAAACTGCTGATAAACAGTTTTTATGGATGGAAGCATTAAAAATATGTCTTACCCAGCTGCTAATGTTGAAGTCATATGTGAGGGGAATGGATTGGGTGGATCTGTATGCTTACTAAGAATCAAAAAATGTTAGTTCTCTCATGGGTAAAAAAAAAAAAAAAAAATGAACAGAAGTTTCCAATATGGAGGGTTTTGTACTAAAACACTGCTGGCGTGATAACCTGTAGATGCTAATATTTGTGTTGCCTTTGCATGCATACAGAGAATGCCATGTTGACACTACCACCACTGCACATCAGTGAGGGTAACAGGCCTGAGCAGTTGGTGAAAGTGTCCCTGGCCGTTGCTTGTCTTCCCTGACATGCAGCCCACATTCTGACAAGGTCGCCGTCCAGAGAAATCGACTTAGACAAATCCCAAAATGGAGCCAAAAAACGCAGCAGAATTGTCTCTTTTGACAACCTGTCTCGCACTCATTCAAGGCCTCTTTTCTCCACCACAGCGCAGAAATTAGGATGTGATACTATGGCAGGAAGTGATGACTTGGCATTGCTCCCTCTGTTTGGATTGCATAGGCATAACAGCATACTACTCGGCTCAGCTGTCTGTGACATTTTGATCACTAAAAGGCAGAGCAGAGTCCCAGCGCTGAGGAAATGTGTTTGTGTCTCTGTCACATTCTAACCCCATACGACTCTGCTAACCCTTTATAGTAAATGAGGTAAACATGTAAATAGGTGTAGATGTTTTACTTTCGGTTTCTGTCTCCAGAATCAGTAGCGCAGGGATAGATTTCTGCCCACTCCTTTTTCTCAGCAAGGAGGCTTTGATGGAGGCAGTTGAGGTGGTGGTGAAGAATCCAAAGTGGTTAATGTGGAGACCTATGCTAATTGAGTATAAGCTCTCCTCAGGGTCCCACTTAATTGGACTGAGCGTTATAAATGAGAGTGTATGATTAGAGTATCTCTGCAACCTACCCTACTTGGCTCCCATTCAGATGGGTAGAGTTTATCAGCTACATACCCCATCGGAAAGAGTGGCCTGAGAACCTCATCAATGCAAAGATTAACCTCTACACTGATCCCTGTCAAAGTTTGGCTCTTGTACAGTGATCCAAGACACTTGCCATGTAGGCACTGATGATGATTTCAACATCTAAAACTGAATGTAGGGTTCCCCTTTTGTAAAATGTCACCAACCGGTACGGCATCCAGTATTTAAGCTATTTTAAATCTAGACTAATGGCGATATGATGTCAGAAAATGGTCAGGAAAAAGTCAAGTTCCTACAGTCCACATTAACATCTTCAGATGGTTTATTTTGTCCTGCCAGCAGTCTAAAACATAAAGATATTTCATTTAAAAATAATGATAAATCTGACAAAAGCAACAAATCCTCAAGTTCTAGAAGCTCGAAGCAGCCAGTGTTAATAATTGCGACAATTGATTAATTGCGATAATTGATTAATCAGCTGTTTAGCAAGCAAAAAAAAGCATAATTTTAAGATGTTAGGTTGGGCTTTGGGGAACTGTGCATCTTTCACTATTTTCTTAAATGTTATAGACCCGACATTTAATTAAACAATTGAGAGAAATAATGGGATTCTCTGGCAATTTTGCTGCAGCCCTATTTGAGTGATTAATTCATAATTTTTTTTAGCAGTACTTTATTATATACATGAAACAAATTTATGTCATTACCATTTTTATATTATTTTTCTTAGGATGTAGGGTATTGGGTATTATGTGAAAGTGATAATGAAGATATGTTGTAAAACCACGTCAGTGGGTACACCCAGACCCAGTATCACTGTGCTGGAGGTTGCACGCCCATAGATCTGAAAGATGATACTGCAGTTGAACACTCATGCAGGCCTCTCTGCACTGTGTCCCTTCATACTATTTACCCAGCTGGTTGGCTCCTTCCACAGACCCCAGATCAGTGTGGGACACTTTGAAATGATCTCAGCTGTCGAAAGGCGATGACCCCACCGCAGATACCCAGTCAACACACACTGTCAGCTACTCGAAGATGCTTGTGACCAAAAGATAAAACTCTGTAGAGAAGACTTTTTGTGTGTGTGTGTGTGCGCCTGTGTGCGTGTGTGAGCTGCAAGCTTGTTTCTGATAAGGGGTCTGTTTTGTCACAGTGAGGGAGGGACCTTATGGGGTCTCTGACCCTCTGCAGAGGTTTAAGTTTGTTTTTAGGATTGTGTGATGGAATTCAAGTTGTAGGAGTGTGGCTCGGTTGTCAGTACAGGGCTCTTTGGTGACAGATGTGTAATAATGGTTCACAACATAAGAGACAATCAATAAAAGATTCAAATAGTTGTTCAAACATTTTGTTGTTTCACAATCTATCGCTGTTAGTCGCTGGAAAGTATAACTTCCATCAGCCTTGTCAAACGTGTGTTTCTCATTTGATTTGTATAATAGTCTGGATGCTACACTTTTATTTACTTAAAACTGTTATTTATCTTACTTAACCTTTATTTATTCTGGGAGGTTTCACTGAGAGGAAGCCTCTCTTTAGCAGGAAAGCCCTGATCACATTCATACAGCTGCACACATTCACATGTGGAAGCTGCCCAGTACAACCACAATCTGATCTGCCGGCCCACTGGAGCGGTTAGGGTTAGGGGCTTTGCTCAAGGGCACCTCAGTGGCAGTTATGGGGGAGGGGCAAGCTTTTTCGCTTATCCCACCCAAATTTACCCTCCTGGTCACAAGCTTGCTTCTCTAACCCTTAGACCACCATAGCCTGTATACAGTATCATATAAACATGCTTAGTTTGTTTGCTCACCTTCGTTTGAATCACTTTATTCCCTGTTATCCTCACCTTTAAGCTACCCCCACGTTATCGGTTTTCAACCCTTTAGTGAGGCAGTGATGCTCACACTTGGAAGCAGACAGAGTCTGATAAGCACGGTCTGTTGCTGGGCAGTAACTATGCAGCAGTTTCTCCATGTGCTTTCTGCCTTCTACTCACATCTGCCCGTAAAGTGGCCATATTATGCTCATTTTCAGGTTAATATTTTTTATTTTAGGTTTATACTAGAATATGTTTACAGGCTTTAATGTTCAAAAAACACATTATGTTTCCCATACTGTCCATTTCAGCAGTACCCTATGAACCCTCTTTCTGAAACACTCTCTTTTAGCTGATGTGTCTTTAAGCCCCCCCCCCTCCAAAAAGCCCAGTCTGCTCGGATTGGTCCGCTTGCTGTGAACACAAAAAAGGTTGGGGCTTCCCGGCTTTTACTGTTGCATGAAGGTAAACATGAAGTTTAACCAAGGATTTCTTGCTTTTTTCTTTTGGAAGTCCATAAGGGAATTTGCCCTCACAGTTGAAATACATCATCTTCTTGGCAGGGTTCTGTTCATTCCTATGAAAGTTGCTCAGTGGCGCATGAAGCATAAAATGATTGACTTCCTGGGTCTAAAATTACCCGGATATTCCGTATTGTGGGTCCCATAGAGCAGGCGCACTAGTGACTTCCGCCGGTCAAGCGGCAAACTTCCAGCTAAGCGCTCTGCTAACTAGAATGGGAATTAATTAATTTAATCATGTGGCTCTTCTAGACTTTACAAATGTAATTGCACCGAATGGATCAAATTCTGATATCAAAACGAGTCATTTCGCGGGGGTTGCGACACTCAAAAAAATGTATCCACCGTTTTACAGCCGCTTCTTTCACAATGTGAGCTTATGGGGAAAAGTCTTTTTGGGCCCCTGTGCATCACGTGACGTTGTAATTCCACGGTTTGGCCACTATGTAAAATCGGCTTCACAGCCTGGCGCTCTTCCTGGGGGCTTGAGTGTGTGCCAAACCATAGCTCTGCCCAAAGACGTGCCAGACTAGCTGTAAGGCATGCATTAGGCAAAGTGTGACATTGTCTAACAAAGATCAAACATCCATCTCTTTGGATGTTCAGTTTCCACATTGTGTAATCTGTATTCCTCCCTCCTCCTGTGCTTCTCTCCTCCCTCCCTCTCTCTGTCCTCCCCGGCCCCCCCCCCCCCCCCCCCCTCCTTTGAAATCCCCCACCCACAGCTCTGTAGTTCAACGAGTGCAGAAATGTGCAGCTGTAGTTGAGAGCGTCTTCATCGGAGCTAATGAGACTCACTGGTGTGCACCGATCATTAGTGGCCAGTCATTTTAGAGAGGTCGACTGACACCCTGGGGGTTTTAACTGACTTGCTTTTGGCCCTCATTGTTCTGCAATTTCTGTCAGCTAATAGATTGATACGCGTCTAACCCCAACTCTACACACTAACGGCTATTCATTACTCCCAAATGAGCAAGACAATAGCAAGGGGGCAACTGACAGGAATAATAGGGGCATAGCAGACAGGCTGCATGGATTTGACTCATGCTTAGAATGGATTGTGGTTAGCTGGGATTTCCTTGCTCTGCTATAGCTCCATATTCTTCCCACTCGTGCTAATGGCAGTGTGGATGCCAGATGATGATTGCGTATGAGCTTGGTCAGAGTGTTGGCCTGGAGAGAAAACCTGGTTAATAATACATGCGAATGGATTCTTTTAAATAAATCCCATTAATGATCTAAATCTACCATCCTCTGCCCATGTGGTTAGACATGTCAACTGCACTTAGCACTTTTTGTGCAACAGTGCTGCGTAGTCTCTGGCATGTGACCTGAGAATCCACACATTTTACAGCACTGTGGTCACCCGCAGATGTGTGTTCTGCACAGTCACCAGACTGTCATCCAGCTACACAGCGCCTGTCTCTGTCTAATCGCAGACTCAGTGTATATGCTGGTTTGTCACAGTCCTGGGGGAGGGCAGCTTCAGTTTTTCTAAACACCCTTGCCTGTGCAGTGATTGTGCAACAGGAACTTGTTTGCCTCCCTCTGTCTTTTTCTCTGCTGACATTGATACTGAAACCATGAATGAGTGGCATGCCTGGATCATGTGATGACTGGGTGGCTCGGGGTAATCCTGGAGCGTTCCATTCTGAACAGGTCACTGTGGTAGAGGTTATGAGAGGATAGAGCCTCTCAGAAAAATGGAAGAATTATAACTACACTTAGTGTTTCAAGATGAGGTTGAGCTGCCACATGAAATGGATATTATTTTTTGAGACATAGCAATATATTTTCATAGTAACAAATTATGTAGAATCACGTGATGTTTTGTTTATAGATGAGGCACAGTTGAGCTCAATGTTGATCAGCCTCCCATACGCTATGCACCTGCTGTGGCCACCACGCCCCTGTCTGCTCCGTCCTGCTGCTTGTGTCAGCACAGACAGCTGGGAGGCATATGGTGCCAAAAAAGACCCCTAAGATCCACCTCTGAAATTCATCTTCTGTTCTTCTCAATAATCCCAGTGAAGTTGCCAAATAAAGAGAGGCAGAGTTTACTGTAATACCATATACCATTTTGACACACAGCAGAGGAGGCGCAAATAAAAAATAAAATAGGACATGTCAGTTTATGTACATTATTGACATAAGCAGAGATAATATCATGCCTGATGTTGATTTGCAGAGGGCAAGTAAGCTTCTCCAACATTTCCAGTGGCACTGTAAGGCAAATACATGATGTGGGCTTTGCATAAACATGCATACATTTACTAGTGCAGGAAAACCCTAATGTATTTATACTGCCCTTTGTTGTTTACTCGCAGAATCACTATTTTCAAGTTATTTTTTTGTGCCAAATTAGCTAGTAACATATTAATAAATAATAAGTATTTACTCGGTCTGAGAAATTCTAAAACATCAAGTCTGTTTAGAGATGTGGTGGTATTATTTTTGGGGTTTATGGTTGTGGAATACTGAAACAATTAGCAATTACTTAATTTTTTTTTTTTTAAAGGGCTTGCAGTATATTCTGTGTAAAATAATATTTGTAAGTAATTTTTAACAAAGCAAAGGCAATTTTCATATTAGAAGAAAAACCAGGAAGCCTTTCTGTTACAGACTGTACCCTTCTCACATTTCATTTGTTTTGACTGGCAGAAAGGCCCCATAAATCAGACAGACACGAGGTCTGTCTGAAAGTGACAAGAGATTAAAAATATCTCAACCTCAAAAAAAATGTATCTTTCATTTTCACATCTTTTACCCAGCATAGTGCATTTCTCAGAACTAATGCCTGTGTTTATTTGTCTTTACAGTGGAGTCTGGTGTGTGACTCAGCATGGAAAGTCCACATTGCAAAATTTTCTCTGTTGGTGGGATCCATCTTTGGATACTTGGTGTTCGGTGTCCTTGCTGACTGGTAAGATTTTCGAAGTTCTTGCATAACATAAAGTCCTATTTACAAGTGTCCAGAGGCAAAAAAAGTAATTTTGAACTTACTTTTTAGGTTTGGCCGCCACCCAGTGCTGATCATATCGGTGCTGTTCATGCTGGTGTTTGGTCTGACTGTGGCCTTCTCTGTCAACGTCCCCATGTTCAGCACCCTGCGCTTCTTTGAAGGCTTCTGCCTGGCAGGGATTACCCTTTCTCTATACGTCCTCAGTAAGTCTTTATCTCTTAACCAAAAGTTCTGTGCCAATTGACCATTAGCTAAGCTCTTCCCCTCTTCATTATTGTTGCTACGCACGCCTGTCAAGCTCTCCATTGTAGCACAGCACATACGCAGATTTACAATGGTAATGTTGACTTGCACTCAAAATTGCTGGTACTTTTTTGAAACAATGGACCTTAAATTTCACACAGAAGTATACACATGCAGGATTTACATTTCTAGCCAGCAACCATCAATTTTGTCCGCTGAAATGAAAACTTTTGACAGTAGATTTGTAGCTAGCTGATGAATGCTAATTCTAAATTGGTTGACAACTCTGTCTCCAAGTGACTTTATAATGTTTCCAGCTGACTTTTTTTTTTAAATTACGCACTGGATGTCTCAGTCCAAAGTTCTGCTAACATTTCCAGCATACCAGCAAACAAATGGTTTAATCCTGAGTGTTCTTTTTTTGGAAAGGTAAAAAAAAACCCATGACTCTGCAAACTTTTAGAATATAGAATATTACACTTGATTCCCATGCACACCACTTACGCAAGTTAAGAAATCCAATCTTCACAGACTCCCATGCCTATTTGTGGTTGTAAGCTACAATCACTGTCCCTTGGAGGGCTTTGTCACATGATCAGTTTACATGAGAATACTTATCTGTATTTGAATATTTCCGCTAATGCTTGTCTTGTCTTTTGTGCTGATGACCCTTTAAATAAATGCAACGAAAATACATTTTTACCATGTGCCTTTGAATAAGTACTGTTAATTTTCTCATTCTTCCCACTCTTAGTCCTTACTGTCCTCCCACTGATGCTGTTCTCATTAAAACCAGGCACACCCAATCGAAAAGGCTATTCCACTTTAATTCTTGTCTTTAGCTGAGGATAGCATCCGGCTAAAAGAAGAGTAATTGTGTTGCATTGACCTCCTAACATTTATTAAAGCGAATGCCATTGTTGGGAGAAATTCTCATTACAGAACAACTACCAGCCTCCTTACCCTTGGAGTGAACTCTTTAAATTTCATTTACCAGCATGTCTTTTCCTGAGATTTTAATTCTCGTTACTGCTAATCAATAATGTGATAACGGCAGAGGGGGCTGGAGGTAGAGACTCTAATATTCTCATCGATGAATCCTCTCTGTTGATGTGACCTTCTCTTTGCACAGTAAAGGTTTAAATAATTAGTTCTGTGGGAATGTTGTTAGTTTTTGAAGGATGGGATGGAGGCGACTTTTTGATAGCCCTGTTGGCCGTGTAGTTGATGCATGAACTGGTGACAGCCATGGATCCTTAAAAGACCGTTTGGCCGCAGTAATTGATGAGTACTGAGGGAGGTCTGCAAAAGTAGAGGAAAGGGAAGGTAAGAGGGAGGGAGGGAGCAAGGGTGAGATGATGAAGGCAGGGGCCCTCAATGTCCTTGTCCTTCCAATTTACTCTACGCTGTATACCTAAGCTTTGCCGCGCTCCCAAAATAGAAGGACCATTTAGTCTGCACCCGGGAACAAAGGAAAGAGGGTGGGACAGAAGGAGGCGAAAGGCCAGAGCTAAGCTGTACAGTACGGTGTCGTATTAAATTTAAATGAACTTGACATCTGGATCCATTGTTCTCACATTCGCTTACAGTTTATGGTTCAGTAAATCAATGGTTCTCAACCTGGTGGTTGAAAGCCAGGATTTGGTGGGATTGCACAGTAATTTTGCAGAGACGACATTTCTCAATATCTCTACTATGGAAGCTTAAGTGGCCTGTCTTTTGCTTTTTGTCTGATTATTGATTTTATCCTTTGAAATTTAGTATTAAGCCTGTAAACTTATATAGTCTGAGACTGGAATAATCAAATGAAAGAATAAGATAAGTAAGTTGTAAATGATTATAGCTTCATTTTAAAAGATACATGCAAAAGTGTACAAAACAGACTTGATGCTGCAGTTCTTAATTTATATCTCTGTCTTGTTTTATCGTGACTTACACAAACATGTGTCAGTCTAATGCGTTATCTTTTGCAAAAGATAATCACTGTTATATGAAGGTAGAATGAAACGGGCATTTGAAAGCATAAATCCTATGGATTTATATTTGGAAGTATGTATCTGATGGTTTCATCAGCAGCAAAGCTATGAAGAAGTAGGGCTGCATTCCGAACTACATTTATGCCTAGTGTCCAATTATTGCGAGTCAGATTAAAGCATTATGTCCCCCCCCCCCCTGCATTTTCTTCTACTTACTTCCTTGTCCTTCTTTTTGGAGATTTAACTTCTTTGTTATTTCGCTTCCTTTCTCAGTCTACTTTCACTACCTCCATCTTTTGCTCTACCATTCTCTACCCTGTTCTTAATATTCTTTGCAGACTGTATGGCAGAATGGCAAATGCAATCTGCAGTGATTGCACAATAAATCAAGTGGTCACGAGCATTCTGTTGTAATTTTATAGTGTTCTTTATTCAGTCGTCTTATGAAAACTCAAGGCAATACCTTACCCTTTGCAATCATACTGTACTTACCTGTGCAGTTGAACAATGGCTAGTGAGCTACAATATGCCAGGAATATCTAAAAAATTAAGTTTAAACATTCTGTAGCTTTATAGGCAAGTAACTCTAAAGATTGTAACCTTTTTTGGCCAGCATTTAACACCAATGACGTAATTGTGGAATCTGGTTAGACGATCCATGTTGATCCATTTGCATCAAAAGCCAGCACAAGTTATTTGCGGTTCCTTGTGTCATGCTGAAACAGGTCATCAATATTCAGTTCCTCATTTAAAAAGCATAAAATGAGCCGTCGGTTACATAAACTGTCATGTAATCACTCAAATATATTTCCTCCTTGCAGCTGTTGCAGAGTTTTCCCACAACCTATTCCTGAAATAATAATCAAACTAATTTCCCCACATACACTGTTTTTACTTATTAAACGTGTCCCTGTGATTCTTTGGAAATTATAGTTGTCTCTATGAACAGCTTGCTGTGGTTCAGTCAACTTGAGCAGGGCTTAGCTGGACAGATATTTGTTTGACCTTTTCATATTTGTATAGGTTTTGTCCTTCTATACTGCCGCCCTTATTTTCTGATCATGTGCAGCCTCTGTCACATGCTATTTATCCTGCAGCCACTCTGTATTGACAAAACTCCATGGGAGCTACTCCAGGAACACGCTTGTTCAAAAACACATAACTGGAGGGAATCAGATGTTTTTATTTCAAGACATTCTCTTCAGTGTATTTATTGCATTCGCATGAAAGTTGGCTACATGCTAAGAGTTTAGCAAAAAGCTGATGTTGGAGCCGATTGGTATTATTTGATTTGATTATTTGACAATTAGGATGATATATATATATATATTTGTTTTTTAAAAGTAATTTTTTGTGATTATGAAAAGTAATTAAAATTTTGAAATAACTGTTGAATGATAAGTTTTAAAAAAAATCTGTAGGAGCAATCTCTCCTCCTCCTAATCGGGTCATCCACACTTGTATAATTAGGAGCAGGACGACAGCCGAGAATGTCTTTTGTTGTCTGTGTACGTGTTGAAGAGAGAGAGGAGTGAAACAGATTATTGACCACACTATAAGTTATTGTAGAACGAAAAGTTTTTGTTTGTTTTATGGAAAATCAACTCCGGAGAATATTTTTGTTTATCTTGGTTAAATAAACCTGATCACTGAACGTCGCAGATCTCCGTGAGTGCTTTTTATTGTATAGTGAGTCATGAACCTCCTCCAAAAAAGGCTACAAAAAGGACTCATTTAGTGACAGAGGAGTAGCCGAAACAGCTGATATTCCTTATAGTTCGGACACTGTGCAGTCATGTGACATTTCTGCCTGTAACATTATGAACCACATGACCCTCTTTTGTGGCTCGCTTTGTTTGACACTGCTTACAAAGGAAAGTCAGAGCCAAATCCCAGCCTCTGCTGTGTTTGCACTCGAGACTTTACACTAATCCCCCCTTTCCCATCAATCCATGTGCAATTAAGTCTTAGTTCATAGATCTTGAAGGCTGGGCGCCATTGAATGCCATGGTTTTAATCTAGAAAATATTTCTATCCGTTTGTGGTTTGACAGACAATTTTAGAAATCCTCCTGAATACGGTACTGCAGTAATTAGAATACAGCACCTTCTTGCCTCACCGTTTGTTACCTCGTTGTGGAGAGGGCATCAATCAGGAAGTCTATTGAGTTTTCAGGATATTGGTGAGTCTCTTTGAGGAGCGTAGGGCAATTTGCACTCGGCTACAATCCGTTCTGCCAGAATGGCCTGTCGAAGTCAGGCCCAACATCGCTGATATGATGTGACACTTGCGCGGTAACTACCACAGAGGCACAGAAAAGAAGAAAAAAAACTGGAAAAGAGAATTGTTGGCAGAAAGGTTTCGGACAAAGGGGATGAAATGGGGACTAACATGAGTAGAAAAAAAAAAAGCGGAACTTTGAACTGAGAGGAATGCTGAAACTGTACAGGGGAGAGAGAAAGCAAGATTTTGTGCGAGAATAAGAGGCAGTGTGATACTTTTACACCGCTACCGCAAGTGACAGTGAAGTGTTTCTGTGTGTTAACATTCAGCCCTTTCATGTATAAACCGGACCAATGCATATTTCTACTACACTGATCCACGGTATGTTGTCTCTAAAGTATAAGAGCAGAATAGCAAAGCTGATAGCTACAGAAAGTCACCTGATGCTTTATACCACAGTGCTCCATCTAGTGTGTGCTAGCTTCTTTAGCATCACAACACCAGGCCGGGCAGGCAAGGCTAGTGTCTATAGCACTGCATCATTGTGCTGCTCACTGCTGCGTTTTTACAGTAAACAACCCCCCCCACCCCTGACACTCACCGACTACCCCCTCACATAAAACCTTGTACAAACACACACTGAACTTCAGCTTGCTGAGTCATGCTAACAGGCTGTGCTGGGTGTTTGTGTGAGGATTTTGCGATGAGCTTGAGACGAGGTGTTCTGGGACAGTGGGCCAGAGCTCGCTTTTTGTTGACCCAGGCTATTTGCATCCACGTCAGCTATTTGTGACGTTTTTTCGAAGACATAAATTGCTTTTTTTTTTCTCCCCTTGAAGTGTTTGTTCACGCAAGGTATCGATTCAGCAGTATCATGTGTAAAACTTGGTGAAAGAATTGTGGATTAAATTGAGCTTTCTCTCTAAGTGTGCGCGCGTGTGTGTACATATGCATGAGCTTAATGTTTTTCATCTCACACCATTAGGTTCCTGAAAACGACTCTTAAATTGGGTGTGATGTTTACTTTGAATGGTCTGTATAATTGCCTTGCAGTAAAGAACAAATGTCTCTACACACATCTGAAGTAGAGTTCTCGCTCGCTTTCCATGTCTGAATGAGAGCGGGCATGCCTAAACATGTAGTGGGTGTGTGGGAGAGAGACATGCAGTAGAAAAACCGAGAGAGAGTGGAACAAACAGCGAGACGCAGACGGAGGACAGCCGGACCACATGATTCTGTCATAGTCTCGGGTCGTGTATCATAAAGAGCTTTATGACTTTTCCGTCAGTAACCTTTGACATACATGCTCATGACTAATCTACAACGTGATCTATTGGATGATGTACTGTGACAATCTCTTACTGATGGCCAGCTTAAATTGTTGTCACTTCCTGTATTTTAATAAAGGGTGGTATAGCCTATTATTTTGAGGTTTGATTCCCGAACTCTTCATATTAACACTTACATGATTTCTGAAGCGCTTCGGTTTCTATTATATTGCCATTGATGGACAATGTTGAAGTGAAATGGTCCAGTCATATAATAAATTTACTGCTAGGAAACTGAAAAAACATGTTCAGATTCATTAGTACATGTAAAAAAAATATTTTTAAAAAATTGTCACAAAGATTTTATTTTCAGACTCTAGTAGGGACATCCTTTTTTTTGTGCTAATGTCAGATCATGGCCACATAAATAAATGTAATGAGAGCAACAGATCACATAATAGTAACAACACTTTGTTAGATGACAGTGGCTGGCACTGAGTGGTCATTTAACTAATTTAATATTCACAAATTCAAAATCAATTTAGAAAACCTCACCTGTTGCTATGTGCCGCAGAATGGAAATAATGGAAGCGCTCCCTATGCTAAGATAACATTGTTTTCTAAGTGGAGTACTTAGTACTGTGGTTTTGTATTGAGGCCTGGCTAAAATGCACACTGCTTACATTAATTGTTATTCCAAGATGCTTTAGCAAAAAGACTTGTATTCGTGTCAATATAGTAATGCTGCTGCTGTCACGCCCAGTCAGACTGTATTGACTGTGTAGGGAGTGTTTGCTGTGACTCCTGTACTGGACAAGTGTGGGTAGTGATCAAGTACGCACATGAATACAGAAAGCCTACCTGTGGAAGGGAAGTACATCATGATATATGGCATTATTTCACTCTGCTGCACGTTTCCATAACGGTTTTTATTAAAGATTTTGAGAAGGCTGTTTTTTAGCGTACGTGGGTTAGTTGTTACCTTAGTTCACTGTAATATGAATTTCAGCGCGGCGGGTTTGCGCTGCTCATGTGATGCTTAAGAACAAATCTGAGACTGTCCCTTAGCTCGCAGCCCCTGCGGCACAGCCTGAGATCCACAACATTTATTGAAAGAGGACGACGTGTGGGGAAAAATGCTTTTAAAATTTGTATAAATGCTAATACAAGAGGAGGCTGAGAAGTCATATTGCAGTGTTCTTGAATCAGTGCTCTGGTGACTGACTTTCTATTCATTCTGAATGTTGAGAATGGTCTTCAAATGATGAAGTATACAGAGAAGCAAGGTTGGACATAGACTGTGGACTTCAGCCTGTCCTTTTCGTTCTCCACAATCCGCTCTAGCCGTCTCATGATAAATAGGTTAAGGTGCAGACTCAGTTTTCTTTCCTCTAAGCAGGGTTAAAGTTCCCTTTTGTGCAGAGTTTGCAATTTTGATTGCAAAGCAGACTTCCTCCCCTTACATGTTAGGCCACATATCCTACATCTGCTTTTTTTCTCTATTCTATTTAAAAGCAGACTGGATGACCAAGTGGGGCTGTTCTGAATGGCCCAGAGTGGGAATCATTTTTTCCCCTTGTTTGTGAGAGACACTGTATGACATAATCTTTAAGCTTTCTCGCACTACAGATTACTAAGTGAGGTCCACTGATTGGCGGAATCAGCTTGGTCAACCTTTGCCCTTTCTTTTGATGAGTGTAAAAAGAAATCTGTCTCAGGCCAGTGAATCTGTTGTGTTCTCGCAACCCCAAATTTAGTTTCATATTTGTGTCAGCGTGCAATCGGTGTATCAGTCAATCTGTTCCCATTTGGTACCTCCCGAAGAGCCAATAGCTTGGTTTTGTGCTGTTCTTTCTGTGTGTGGGAAGAGTGGGGGTGGGAATGGAAGAGTGGTGGGGTACTTAGGACATGCAAACAAACACACTTTGTCAAAGGAAAATAACTTCGCAGTGGTGTTTTTCTTATTGTTTTTTATTTTATTTTATTGAATTATTTTATAGTTTTTTATTGAATTTTAGCACGCATAGATTAAAGGAAAGTGCCTGTGGCTTGATTGCCATTCTTTACAGCTCCAGATAAGGGACTAACCAATGAGTATGACCTCATTCTTAGTCAATAGCCTATTGTCAATGCTTTGAAGAAGGGAGGATACCTTCCTTGGGATATTTGTGTGCTAACTCAATCACCTTATACCTTATATATGAACAAAGACAAGAGGACAAATACTGTGTTATCCTCCTTTGGAGCATTCTTTGGAAGTTCTTTGCCAGAGTAATTGAAAATAAAGTGCAGTACCCAGTACCCATATGTACCCAGAATCTCAATGCTCTACCATCAGTGGGATATTTTCACTGCACCAACTTGAAAACAGATGCCAGAAGTAGAGAGGACCACTCTACTTGTGCCTTTTAATTGGCCTGAAAAGGGCTGTTTTTTGGATGATTATTTTCTATTAAAGTGTGAAATATGTCCTACTCTGCCAATTAACTCCTGTTTAAACAGGGCTGTGCACTCGCCCACACACTCTTCGATTTCTTCTTTTATGTGGTCACTATGTTCAACTGAAGTGCAATTTGTCCTCACACAAAAATCTATTTGGTCTGCAGTATCTCCAGCCAAAGACCAAGGTTCACTGGGTCCCTATGAGAAGTGCTGTTTGCTGACAATGTGGTACTGGCCTGTCACTCAGAGGAAACACTCACAAAGCTCATCAGCTATGCACACGATCAGATCGAGTCTCACAAAGCGTTTCCATCTGTGACCACAGCTTCGAGGGTGCAACGCTTTAAGAATGTTTTGATAAAAGAAACAACAGTGGCGGAACACCTCAACAGTAAGACCACACACATGAAAGTGGATACACTACTGGGATATACTACGAAGCAAGTTCGATATAACCAGGCTGTCTTTGCATGAGCTCGACAAAACCTAAAAACCCGATAGAGACAACGAGTATGACGACAGTGTTTATCAGCTATCATTGAGACTCATGGTGGTTATTCTGTGCCATTCCCATAAAAAAAGGGGCATTTGGTGCATCATTTGACTCTTCATCTGCACAAAATAGACCTATAGGTGCCCCATACTTCAGTCAAGAGGAACAGTTTGTTAAAATGATGAGTTACGAAGAATAGAAAATAAAAATTACAGCAAAAAACAACACTTGCTGTGAATAAAGCAAGACAGGGAAACTGATTGTGTATGTGAAATTTGTTATGTGTTTATTTTACCGCTCGATGCACTTTCAGTGCCTCCTGTTTATTTCTAATGTGAGAGCTGCACATTGTCGAGCTGTTAAACTTTAAACTTGAAAAAGCACATTTAAACATTACTCTCAAGAAATGCATTTAGGTAAAGCACTTTAGTTTTTGGCCAAATCAAAGTGAAATTAATGTAATTGACCAATAGACCAATCAATTTTATAATTGGTGCTGCAATACCAGCAGTGTAAAACGGACTTGGCAGCAAATCAGGACCAAGCATAAAAGCATCATCCAGACTGGTCTATAGTTGCTGTGTCTTTATCATTCTTTTAGTGTATGTGAATGCTGTGTAAAATTTCAAGTGTTAATATTACCTGAAACAAACAGCTTTGTTTGGTGACATTACTACTAACACATGGCTCAGCAAGTTTGTATTCCCTCAGCTGACAATCTGTATTGCTCATAGAGAATATTATCAGGAAAAAAATAGTAAAAGGGAAGAACTGTTTGTAGCCAATTTTAAGGTGAAACTCTGAACAGGTGTGCAGCATGAGTTACCATGGAGATCTAGCCATGTTAAGACCTTTGTGACATTGAAAACCCTGGCTTTAAGCTCAACACATCTTGCTAACCCATCTTCGTTGAACGGTGGAACAGGGTCTTAAACCCCACACCTTTTCAGACATCTGAACTGGGGAAGGCAGCATCCAACAATTTTTCTTACTTTCTGAAATTGTCTGTCTGATAAGCACATCCATTTCATGGAGCAATTGGCTAGGTACGTATGTGGAGATGAGGTGTTTTAACTTCCATCTCAACCTTTCTTTTTTTTTTTATTCTTCACACACTCCATCACTTTTTGTGTGTACAACTGTGCAACACCATAAATGGCTTTGAGGAGAGACGATGTCAACCAAACTGAGCAATATTGCCCAATATTTCCCCTCTGATGGTAGGCTTTTCATCTAGCCTTCGAGTGTGACCATTCAGAATAGCTCTGAACACTTATGCTTTCAGCTGTGGTCGGAGGACGCATCATACAAACAATTTCTTTTCAAGCGCACAATGACCTTCAGAGAGCACACTCCACCACCATCATCAAAACACAAAATGAGGGAATTCCTTTTGGGGGAAAAATTGTTCATCCCTTCAAGCAGAGCTTCAGAGATTGCAGCTTGCAGGTGTCTTTATAGTGCAGGGCTGGTCAGGATTGGCACAGATTCCACACAATGCCAATTCTCACCAGAGCTGTTTTAATTTCTGAATGAATCAGATATGTGGGTGGTGATTTGAGGGACTGGGACCAGGGTACCATTGATGCTAAAGCATTGGAATTCACAGCAGTAGAGGTACAAGATGTGGGAAGAGAAGAGGGAACACAGCTGAGGCATGGCAACTGCAATACAGCTGCACTTTGCTCTTCACCTGAGACACCTGCAACAAGGCCTGTAGCTCCAGACTTGGACTGTACAGCCACTGCAGGTGCTACTAAAAATACCAAGTCACAGCAAACAGACCTCTGTTTTCTTTTAGTAAAGAGAAATATCAGAATCTCCCAGCATTAAGTTATACAACTCAACTCGGATCAACTAGCCAGGATTAGGCAGTAATATCATCATAGCACGAGGCCATATGGACCTTATGTGACCAGGAAAAGGTCATGACATTAGCCTGTGAGTACAGTGCCTTTAGTGGTCAACCAATCTCTTTCACTTGTAAAACAATGGACTTTGGAGTATACTATACAGAGAGCGAGTGAGCTGCTGCAGCATGAACCAGGGAGTCTGATTCATATTCTCGTTTTGCCAGAGTTGGCAAAGTAGCCAAAGCTTCTTTGGGGATTATCGTTATTAATTGGCTATTGGCTTGATCATTGACGATCTCACTTCCAGTATGCGTCCAAATCCATTCAAATGTGTCTGTCCCTTAATAGATTGTCTCGCTTGTTTTGTCACCTCAGAGATCCCAGGGTGGGTTTGTTGTATGTGACATCAGAGTAGTTTGTAGTAGATTTATGTCAGTAGAACGCCGGCTGTGGCAGGGCATCTGGGAGTGCTGATCTAGTGGGTTGTGGAGGATTAGGGTCAGCAGGGGTAAGGAGCTCAGGCCTCCTTTCCTTTCTACAATCTCTGGTGCTAATTCTGCAGCTCTGTCTACAGAACATGTGCAATATTTAATACAAACTTATTTTATTGTCTTCATATTAATTATATAGTTTGTACTACCATACATCAACACTTTTCCATGGCTCGTCACAGAATCTACTTTTTCCCCAGTCACAATGCAGTGTCCTGTTCAGCGGACATGACGCCTTATACATAACCGAAGAATTCAGATCCCATGCAGCCTGTAACCAGTGAACTGTTACTCCCAGCAGTACACAGAGCAGGGGTCTTGAGGTTAGTTGGTTCAAACTCAGCAGGTCTCGCACCCATCGCCCTGCTCTCAGCTCATTGGCTTTGTCATTCCAGCTGCGAGAGTGTCTGTGAACAGAGAGCATTATTCATGTCCTCAGAAGGGGGCAAGTCCTAATTGAAATTCCGGTCTTTTCCACTGGAATGAAGCGGGGCCCCCGACACTCACTGTATTATACTGGCCTTGTCACCTTGAAAGGCCCATCTAGAGACTGTTCACATTCCTGGGCAACAGAAAAGACCAACTAGGAAAGAAATGGTGACGTACAACAAAAAGGATGAATGAAGCAGGACAGAAGATTTGGGCAGTGCAAGAATAGCAGCATTACGACACTGTTAACTTTCTATGGTTTGATGTGAAGCTATCCTCTACACTGCAGTAACTACAGGGCTGGACTGTCTGTGGTTGCCTGCTGCCAGTGTGGTGTGCATGCTAATGGCTGGGTGAATGAATCAGTGCCATTCTGATAGAGAAGAATTGAGTACAAGGAACCTCTTTCTAGTTAGTTCACTCTCACAGCAGCCTACTGTCTTGGTCTGGTTACTGTCTCTGAACACCAACTGTACATGTTAATGTCCTTAAATGTCACAAAATCTGACATGCAGTGTTGCTCTAAAAGTTCACTTGTTTTTTGATTTTTGAAATTTGATTTTCACGATTAACCAATGAAATAATGTATGACTGTAAAATGTCAGTAATTTGTAAAACATTTCTTACAGATCCCATAATTTTTGAGAGCTGAAGGTGAAGTCTTTGAATTGCCTGTTTTGTTCAACCAACGGTTGAAATCCTCACATTTGAGAGGCTGAAACCAGCAAATGTTTGGCATTCTTGCAGGTTATGTGAAGGTTTTATAGTTGACAGAATTTGAAACAGTTTTTCATCTAAATATTCAGATAAATTTTCTTTCGATTACCTTGAAACTTCAGCAGTAATTGATGCACAATTCCTGTGTCTTTTTTCATTTGGGGTGTGACTGCATGGCTCCAATGCTGGTTTAGTTGAACAAGTGTAAACTAATATCAGGATTTCTTTGTGTTAAAAGTCACACTACAGTGTAATGTACAACGGCATAGCAATTACGCCTGTGTTGCATCAGAACAACCTATCATAATGAGTATCGTCATCTGTCAGGCACCATGTTCTGGCCTGTCTACCTCACTCACAGTCAGAGGTGGTGCTCTGTTTTGATGGCTGATTTTTCAACTCGGCATGAGTAAGAAAATTAGCTAATGTTCAGATCCCATGTTCTATACTGCCGGATTGGGTTGCACCAGCTATTTGTGAATCCATTAACAAGTTATTTGTATAAAGTCTTAAGCTATAACTAGCAATTTTCAAACTAGTGATTTACTTAATGTGCTTGTGCCTTTAAAACTTAAGAAAAATCATTGCTGGTAAAGACTTAAGTAAAGTTTAAATAGATTTCCAATCACGTTATATGAAGTGGAAGTCACTGTAGCAAGTACTGGCGGCAAGCAATACATTAAGCTTACCTGCAAGCCAATGCTTTGTAAATGTATGCATCCACAGAGCGTGTTTCAGACTTAGTAGTATTCATGCCGTTAAGAACGAGTGGGGAATAAATCAATTGTGCTAACCTAGCTAACGATTTTATGTCATTGGCATAATGTTTTGTAATTTGATGTGTGTTTTATGAAATCTAATTTTAAAATCATCCTAGTTTATGCCCTTCTTAGCTCAGATATGCTTGCTGATCATATTCCATCCAACCTATTGTCTCTCATTTGTGTCTTTGTTGCAGAAGACCATATAACACATGTGCTCCCTCTTTCTTTGCCTCTTCTCTTTGTTCTCTCTGCCAGGGATTGAGCTCTGCCTGCCAGGATGGCGTTTTTCCATGACCATGGTGGCCAGTTTTGTGGTGTTGGGTGGTCAGCTGCTGATGCCTGGGGTGGCCTATCTCTGTCGTGACTGGCAGGTACTCCAAGCTGTCATCATCTGCCCCCTCCTGCTGATGCTGTCCTACATCTGGTAAGGGAAAGACGCGAGCATCTGCTGCATTGCTGGCACTCACCCATCTCTTGTCTTGATGTTCTGTTGAAGTTTAAAAGGCGCTTTTCCGTTTATTCTGCATGCACACCTCTATTGCTAAAATATGTTGTGCCATCTGCAATACATTTCTACATGTTAGATTGTAAGCAAACAGTAATAAAACCCTGTTAAACTAACAATGCTTTTGCAGGTGCAAGTGAAAGTTCTCACCTCCAAGGACATTTTTCAGCAGTAAATTAATTCCCAGCTGAATTAAAAGTAATGTCTTTTCGCCTTCTCATTTGAAATGACCTCTATTGTGACTGCAGTACCTTCTGCTAAAGCTCAGGCAATAAATACTTGTGTATTCACCTCCATTTGTTCTACCATGATGCACAGTGCTCCACAGCACTGCTGACGTGTACAAAGCTGGAAATCGAGGAATATAGATTTTTCTGAAGCCTTGGCTTTCTGAAGAACAAAGGTTTACTCTCAGAAGCAGTCAAAAGTACTCACTAATCTGATCAAACATCAATACTGGTGATATAATGCTCTTAAATCAGTTTACGATACAGAGAGCAGAACCAGTGAGGGAATGATGGGGATTTTCCATAATGACTCAGTCATTAAGGATACATCAGAGTGATGAATGAAAAAGACTACAGAACTCAAAGACATGAAGCGAGTTGTGAAAGTTCACTGTTGGACAGTGAACTCAAACTAGCCAACAATGTAGCCTCTTTCCACACAGGTAATAGAGCTGTCCACACAACACCCACTACTGAGATACACAAATACACCAGCAAGCTTTTGCTTCAGCCTTCACAAGAGGATTCTCGGAATATCAGAAGCATGGAACCATGTTGACTTTCATGATTAATCCAGACAGCGTTCATAGGCGCAAATTGGATTCATCACAAATAAATACAGCTGATTGGACTGAAGAGTTCAACACTGCATGATCATGGTGATCTAAGTCTGCTGATTTGGGAAATAAGACAAGATTATCAGTCATGGAGTTTTATTTACAGAGACATCTGTTCAATCCTCAAATCAATATATTTCTGCAAGGAGAAACCTAATCGCTCAGAGGAATGTGTGCCACATAATGCAATAAAACTACCAGATAATGGAGCGTAGCAAATGAAAGCAGGGGTAACAACGGCATGGCAGTCCTGTCTTTGTTTATTGTTCCCACTGTTAAGATATCTGATTAGGCTAATGTGAGACCTCGCCACCCGTAAATAGTGTGAGTGTGTCTGAAGCTGGAATGGACTAATTTCCTGTTCAGGATACAGTTTATATTCCTAACTTTTACCATTGCAGTTTTATTTTCTGCTTTTCATTCGTAATGTATTGAAATGATACACAAGAATTGGCACTGGTAACCCTGA
The DNA here is from genome assembly GCA_037974645.1 of Hollardia meadi. Taxonomy (NCBI): domain Eukaryota; kingdom Metazoa; phylum Chordata; class Actinopteri; order Tetraodontiformes; family Triacanthodidae; genus Hollardia; species Hollardia meadi. The sequence goes on along the minus strand of JBBPCS010011377.1, from coordinate 1,643 downwards.
TTACGAGAGATTCCAATCAGCCTTTTAAAAGGAAGATTTATTTCGTTTTGACAAATTTTTCACGTCTTATTAACAAGAACACCCCCCCTGTCTTCTTTGTTAGGATCTTCCCTGAGTCACTGCGTTGGCTGCTGGCCACTCAGCAGTACTGCCGCTCCAAGTGGATCATGGGACACATAGCAAAGAAAAACCAAGTGAACATGGAGCTTGACGCTGATAATATCCTCACAGGTAACGAAATACATTGGCAACAGTTTGAAAGAAATCGGCATTAATAAGCTGCTTTTTACATTTTGACATTACGATTGGGGTACGTATTTGATGATATGTTTTTTTGTTCAAGCAACCGTTCACTGTGTGTTTATGTATTTGCTGCAGTGTCAACGTCCAAGCTTTTTTGAGATTTTTTTTCTTTGTTCTTCGTTGTTGTATCCACCATCTGTGCTTTCCTAAATAAGCCAGATTGACAAGGTTATATCAGTTTCCTGTCTTGTTACCATAGTAACAGACCTCTCCTGGGTGTTGAACATTACATTATGACACTCTAGAAAGTTATCTAATTTCATTACAGCCTGGGTGGGTGGGTGGACATGAGCTGACATGTTGGTGTACAGACGGCAGATGGACGCAGGTCAGGCACTTTGACCCTGGGGTTAACTGTGTCTCTATTCGGGCCTGCCAGAGGCAAAGAGCGGAGTGCTGTGCAGCTGTTAAATGTCATAGCAGTTTGCATTCTTACTAAGCTCGAGAGAGCCGTGGCCGACGGGATTATGTTTTCAGTTTGTTTGTTCATTCATCCATCCATAAGTCCGTCCCATTGTCCCGAACTCCATATCTCAGGAATGCTTTGAGGGAATTTATTTAAATTTGGCACAAACGTCAAGTTGGACTCCAAGATAAACTGATTAGAATTTGGTGGTCAAAGGTCACTGTGACCTGACATAACACGTTTTTGGTCATAGCTAAAGAATTCATACGTTACTTATGACAAAATATCACGCTAATGTCTAACAGGCTAAAATGATGACAGTGATGACATTTTATTTCCAAAAGGTCAAAGGTCAACTTCACTGTGACGTCATAATGTTTCTGGCCATTACTCAACGTCATAACTCAGGAACTGAAGGGGAGATTGTGACCAGATTTCACATTTAGTTGGATACTGAATTGGTGACAATAATCATGGGTGCTGACCTTGACACTGTGCTGATTGTATAGATCTTCTGTGCTGCCGGGTTGAACATGTGTGGGAACATGTGTGGGACGCATTCACATTGTAGCTTCTTTTTGTTCTATCAGAATTGACTTTGTTGCCAAAGCATGTGAACACATACAAGGAATTTGACTCTCTGCGTGAACTGGCACACTAACAGACGAACAGCAGTAGTCCATCACAAGCTCATTGGTTTTGAGCTTCAGGTGATTGTCGTTGCACCATGTGACGAAGCTCTCTATCAGTCCCCTGTATTCCTCTTTAAAAATAGCCTGAAGACAGTGTGTTCCTCACTGGAAATTATTCACTAGAATCATACACCGATCAGCCACAACATTAAAACCACTGACAGTTGAAGTGAATGACATTGATCATGGCTACAGTACAATGTTCTAGTGGAAAACCCTGAGTCCTGGTATTCATGTGGATG
>JBBPCS010011318.1:0-29789 GCA_037974645.1 Hollardia meadi | reverse complement strand
ACACACACACACACACACACACACACACACACACACACACACACACACACACACACACACACACACACACACTTCCACAGCACCACCTGTCCTCCAGCTCCAGAGCGTGTGATATTCAGTGTTTGTGGAGCCGTTGGAAGTGAATAATGAGAGTGGTCAGCAGCAACATGTGAACGCTGATCCTGCTGGCTCTCACACATCCAGCGGGGAGGAAGGGGAGGGGGCGCCATGGTTGCCATGATGCCCGTATCAGTCGCATTTACACCCTACCCAATGCACACGCACGCACACGCATTCATATCTCCTCTACAAAAGGCATGGCGATAAAAATGCATTTCCTCATTCAGTTTTCTGTCTGACAACATCCTTGAAAGAGTTGAACAATCTGCACTTTTGTTTGCATGGACAGGCAATTACATTCACTGTAATGTCTAACACTCTCGAGCACACCTTGTGACTAAAGGTCATTTCATTTTGAACTTAAGAAACACTTAGTAAGTGAAAAAATAAAAATGCACATCAGAAGGAAAGAGCTAGACCCCAACCCTGACTTGATGATTTTTCCTTTTCTGATAATTCAAGAGCAATCCAAACACCATGATGAGCAGCTTGTCGTGATGACACCTGCTCGTTCTCCTCCTCTAAACCTCAGAACCTCCATCCTCTCCTCAGGCCAAGTATTTTCATGACCAGACCCCCCTCCCTGCTTTGTCTGTCCACCAGTCTTTAGTTTCTTCTTCCTGTAATCACCTGACTCTGCTCCTGCCTGCACATGTTTCCCCTCACCATCCCTCCAGCCTCACATGAATGTAACTATTGGCAGCTACACATGCAAGGAACGATGTAGAAACTGCAAGATGTTTCGCCTCTCATCCAAGGGGCATCTTCAGTTTTAGACTAACTAGTGGGGAGTCCCAGGTGAGGTCGTTGTCAGGGTCATCGACAATCGGGTCGTTGGTGTTCCTGATTGTAAAGACAGTCGTTGGAGTCACCTGGCCTCAGGTGGCGAAATGTCTTCAAATTTCTACAACCAAGTCCAGTTGCCCTTGATTCAACACTCTTTGGGTGGACCATGTGTTCAAACTGAGCTCAGCAAATTGGTTTTGAAGACTTTGTTACTTGTACGGAGTTGCAAAAACCTGGTTTACGTCTCTTATTCCATTTGAAGATTTTATAAAATTATAGATGGATAGATAACACTCAGCAAGATTATCATTAAAACAGTATTTCAAAAGATTAAAAAATGAGAAAGAAATAGGAAGAAGTCTAGATGTAAGTGCCAGGGGGATAAAAACGGGTGCTAAGAATTCAGTTGAAAGCACTGGAAACTGTAAGAGACCAGGTGTCAAAGTCGGGACATAGACCCATATCTTATCTGGGAGATTATTCCAGTTCTGTGGGATGTAATAACTAAACAGACCCTATTTCCCACCTGCAATTGTTTTCATTTGTGTGTAACAAAACTTTTTATTGTGTATGCAGATTGTCTGTTGAATTGTGTTTGTGTTTTTGTGCTGTTGGTCTCCCTTGAAGACAGATCTTGATCTCAATGATCCAAGTGCCTGTTTAAATAAATAGCTGATTCAATAAGTAACTCATTCAGTAAACTTCACTGGTGAAAACTAGACTATAATAATTCAAGTGATTCGTCAGTTCAGATCATTTACAGCCATTTATTCCAAGAGTATTGTTGTTAACATGGTAAATTCACCTGATGGGAGAGTTATTGTGCATAATTAAGCTGTGGGTCATGATTATGTCCTTGAACTAACTGCTGGGACACTTTATGCACCGTGCGAGCAGCTGAGTTCACCACAAGATGGCAGTCTGAATCGTGGAGAAGCTGTTAGAAGTCCAGTCAGGTTCACACGGTTTGGAAGATGAAACTTTGGAAAGGGCTGATAGGAAACAGTAAATGTCGAGAGCTATGAAGGAACCGGCAAAGGCCGCTTTCTATTGAAATGATCAATTTGTATAATATATTTTGTAATATGCAATTTGCATTTATCCAAGTTCATATTCTTCAACGTCCCTGCGTGGGATCAACACGTTTATTCTTGTCTTATATCTATTATGGATACTCAGCTGCAATTAAGAACATCAGTTCTTCATTCGGATGACATTTATTCTGCTTGTCATATTAATGCATGCTAAACTTACTGATAGAATAATAACTGTCTAATATGGTCCTGTTGTCCCTGAACCATATGGATCAGTGGTGGATAGTGTTATCAAGCCCCCATTAACTCTTGTGCCAATAAAATCCCTCTGACAAATCAATTCTTATCACTTACAACACTGCTGGGCCTGATTCTCCAAATGTGCTGTTACTAAATAATTAGGTCGTGAAGATAGATTTTGTTCTGTTGTGCCATGAATAATGCGTGACTGTGTGCACCAGCAGAACACTAACATATGTCACATATGTGATGCTCTTGACGCTTCCACTGCCTGCTGTGTGGGCAGTAAAAGCACTGAAGTGAAAGGGAGCTTTTTGAACTTCAATCATGAAAAAATGTCCTTGCCTTTAACTTTATACAAGGATAATATCATTTATTTAGCTGTGTGTTGAGGTTTGAAGCCACGATGGGGAAAAAAAATCCACGCTTGTCAAATAATTTAAGGTGATTCTGTAGCTCACGCCAAGACGAGGGTGCACAAACTTTTTAAAAAAAAATAAAAATATATATATATATATATAAAAAAAAACCCTTTCTGACGCCGCGAGTCGCGGACATGCCTACTGTCGGGAGTTCATGTACTAATATTGACTGCTGACCGGAGGGCAATTGTACTTTACTTTTCTGCATTGAATGCACAGGAGAGGAGAAGTAGAGTCTTTGGTGAGTGTTGACTTCAGGCAGTTGCTGAAAAGACTTCAAGTACCCTCGCCTGCCGTTGCTCGCAGCGCAGGGTTAATGTACAGTAAAGTATTCTGGGTGTTTATCCACGTTACTCACACGAGTAATGCAGCTGCACGCGAGTAACGTGAGGTGAAAGTTCAGTCTTCTGGCCTGTGTGGCCCTCAGCGTTTGGTGCTGTGGTACCGCCTGCCGGACAGCAGCAGGCCGAGCAGTTTGTGACTGGGGTGATTGGGGTCTCTGCTGAACCTGTTGGCCTTCTTCCTGGACTGTTGGATGTGGAGGTCATCCATGGAGAGCAGCTCTTCCCTGCTGATATGCTGAGCAGTTTTCACCACCGCCTATGCCATCATACAGTTGACGGCAGTGCAGTTGGTATAGTGATGCCGCCAATCCGGATACTCTTAATGGTATCCGTATTGGCTGCATCACCATAGCACAGAGTATCCTATTTATCCATGTTGATCATCAACATGAGTCCATGTTGATGTCATGTTTCTGATGATGTCATTGTGGTGCATCCAGGTCAGGGGCCTCATTTATAAGACAGACTTGTGATCAATTTTGATGGCGTTGTCTGCTGACATTTGGCTTGCAAATTAAATTTCCGTGGGCGGGCTGGATGGTCGAAAGCTTAAAGATAATTTATCAGTTTCCACAAGATGATAAGTTACCCAAAACAAACACAACAAGATATTTTGTTTGTTTTTCTGGTCACTTATCATGTATTGGTTTAAGAGTTTCAACAAAAACACCTGTGCTGTTTTTGGCTACACACTGAGAATTTAGCCCTGTTAGTGTACTGGTGAGTCATTTTTGTATTTCAGGCACTTTTGCAGAGAAGGAACAGCCACGAGTAAAAGGAATGTTCTTATCTTTACCAGAGAGACCCATTAAAAGTAGTTGAGTTTGAACAGACAGATGAGTTTCTGATTGACCTTTGAGTCATGACAGTAACTGTGCTGACACGTCACAGTTAGTGCTCCCACAAGCCACTAATCAACACTCCCAGAGCCCACACACTCCATTCCTTCATTTCTGCTGAATGCCACTATGACAACACCTGTGACTCACCTGAACGTTAGCTCAATTCGGCTACATCTGATACCTGGAGGTGACATGAACTGTGCAACAGGTTAGTCTCGGGTTGGTCAGAATACCCAGACGAGAGTTGCACAGTTAAAGGTCCAAGTGGATTAGTATTGCACTTCAACATAGTGGAATTTTAGTCTTTAGAGAGAACTATAAAAAAGAAACCTAGATCATAAACCTCCAATAAGGCAATCTGTGATGTCTTTTGTCCGAGAAAAGTTGGAAACAGATATGTGTTTATGTATTTTTGCAACACCTATTCAGTCTGCACATGACCAAGTCCTTGTCGATACAAGTAAAAGTTTTCTCGACTCGTCACGAGCTTAACACAAACAGACCTACACACAGATGTCACACTTTTTCCCTTCCTGTTGCACATTGCACTCAGCTTAGCTTTGATATTCACGGTGAAAGGGATTTTATTGAAGCTGGGGTAAGGTGCTTCAGCAGGTATAGGACCAATATTGTGTTTGTTTGTGCTGTTACTTCTTACTGCTCATCTAAGTGGGCTCAAAAGATTTGTTTATTGAAAGTGCAAATCTTCCAGCTGGTTGAATGAAGATTTCATGATCCCTTGCATCTAACAAGTCAGTGAAACTGACGAAGCAAGCACATTTCCCTTGTGCCCTGCAAGAATGGTGTCCATTTCCGGGATGACGTTGCCAGAGCAAAATGTGTGTGGATCCACATTGGTTAAGTGTGCAGTATAAAGGGAAAATGTTCTCTGCGGACACAAGAAAATACAACATATTTGCGCATATTTTTCCTCTGATAATCATCACAGATTCTTGTTCTGTTGTGTTTCGATCTCAAAAATCATAAAAGCTACAGCGGTAGGAGATCACATGTCCCTAAAGGGCAGTTTTTCCTTGCCACCGTCATCACCGAGTGCTTGCTCATGGGGGAATGTTGGGTCTCTGTCAATCAAAGAGTTGGTTCTAGACCTGCTCTATATGTAAAGTTACATGAGATAACTTTTGTTGCAAATTGGTGCTATATAAATAAAAATGTACTTGAACTGAATTGACTTTTCAACCAAATAGTCCCAACAAGTATCTAAAGTAAAAGGTAAATGTATTTGTATAGCACTTTTCACAGACAAAAGTCACAAAGCGATAAAGATAATACACAAGGAAAAGAGAAGACAAAGTACACAATAATTAAATAAAATGTAGACCTGTTACGTAGAAGGTTATACAAACGCCTGACAAACAGGTATGTCTTTAGCTGCTTCTTAAAAGAAACCACAGAATCAATTGACCATAAGGGTGCAGGCAGAGCGTTTCAAAGCGTATGTGCCAGGTCAGATGGGATATACAGTATAATCCCTCCAGTGAGTACTGGGTCTACCGTGGGGTTTCCTCCCAGATGGTCGTGCCCGGAAGACCAAACGGAGGCGTCCAGGAGGCATCCAAATCAGATGCCCGGACCACCTCAGCTGGCTCCTTTCGACGCGAAGGAGCAGCGGCTCTACTCCTCCGGATGTCCGAGCTCCTCGCCCCATCTCTAAGCATCTCTAGTTCTAGTTGAAATAGTTCTCAGATCTCATAGCAACAAAGCTGAATGCAGAAACTAAATCAGGTGTCAGGGTTTGGGCCAGAAACACCAGGAAAACAGGGGTTTTGGGCCCAAAAGCAGACGCCGCAGGCAGAGAAGGTTCGGTATTTTAATAATCAAAAGAAAAACTCACAGCAAAGGGTCAAAACCAAGAGGCAGTCCAACAGGCAAAACAAATCCGAAAAGGGGTTGAGGCAAAAACCCAAAGTACAAAACAAAAGCAAAATCCAGAAACGTAGAGGCAAGAAACACTGGGAACGCTGGATCGAAGGCACACAAGGTAACGCGGCGAACTGGCAAAGAAAGAGGGGAGCACATGGACTTAAATACACAAGGGAAGGTTAACAAGACACAGGTGAAACACATGAGGGTAACACACACAGGAGGCGGGAAAAGAGCAAAGGGAGGCAGTGTAAAACAGGACAAGACACAAGAGGAGAAAACCTTCAAAATAAAACAGGAAATAACAAACTAGAAACCCAGACGATAACACAGAAGGTAACGAACACAGGAATATACACTGGAAACTCAAACCCATAATACACCGAAACCGAAACCAAACTAAAAGTCCCTTTTGTACAGTCTTTCTTTCTTTCCACACAATAATGCAAAGCAGCAGCGTTTTTGTGGAGGGGAGTGAGACAACAACATAGAGTCATCATGATGTTCTTTGTAATTCACTGTTGGGCCACTGTGATGCACAGATGTTGGAAAGAAGACATTCAGAGGTAGAAAATGAGAGAGACTGGAACATGTATAGGTCTATAACTGTCAACTGTAAAAAGAAACAAAAAAACGGACTCTCTAAGGAGCAACGGTAAAAATAAAAAAAGGGACAACTACTGTGTGTGCAGTAGTAAGATTCATATCTGTCTAAGGTCAGAATGACACACACACACACACACACACGCACACACACACACTAAATGCGGCCGGGCTGTGACTGCACATCTTAAATAGAACTGACATTTTTATTCATTTTATATTTTATATCTTATTTTCTCATCACAAATCTCATTACAATTGGGTTTTTTTTAACCAAATGAACTCTTTTCTTAATCATTCTTGACCAAACCAAAGAAGTTTGAGAGCGTGTTCAGTTTAATCAACTTAGTGTTTCTCATATCAGTTTTTGTGTGTTCCAGCCCACATATAGTACAATGAAATTATGTGGGCACATGGGAAATGATCAGACACAGAAAATGTCTAATTTTCTTTAGTGTTGTGTTGTTCTTTGTTCATCCAGCTGCTGCACACAATCTACAGCTTCCTCTACCCACTTGTTAATGCCTCCCCCTCGCCAGCGGCAGGTGTTGCCGTCCTCTGACTCACATCACCGTGTGTTAATGGAAAGCATATGTCTCCCGCCACAAATTCGACCTGCTGTTGAGCGAGCCGCTCCGCTGTTAGACTCCACAGTGGCGATGGTGTGACACATGTAATGTGATCAAACACGCAGTCACACATACTGTCACAGTCTCTTGGTAAAGGAGGGCAATTAGTCGTTTTGTGTTTGTTTCTTTTAATTAGGTACCGGCATTAAAGAGAAAGAACATCTGATGCTTTGTTCCATAAGAGCACATGTGTGTAAAGCTTTAGTAACAACAGATATGCAAAGTAACCAAGTACATTTTCTGTATTAATTTTGAGATACTTTACTGAGTCGTTCCATTTTATGCTACTTTATACTCCACTACATTTCAACTATAAGCCCACAATTTTCTTTTCAAAGGTGTTTTTAAAGGCAGCATTCAGGAATTCATTCAAGTACAGTTCTCACTGCCCCAGCATCTCATTGACTGTGTTCAAAATCACATACTAACATACTGCCTACTAATCATGTACTGCATATTGTACTTCTAAATGAACGATTAGGTATGCCATTACCAGCCAACTGTTCACACCGATGTACAGGAAGCAACACGTCTTCTCTGCACCATACAGCTGTATCGATCATAACATTACCGGTCTCCTTTATACATTCGTGTTCCTACCGCTGGATGAAAAGTGTTTAACGCAAATTTAAATCAACATTACTTCTATTACTCGTTGTAATATTCCTGTGTATTATTTTGAATGAAATTTAAAGAAAAATGAGGGGGAAATGGAGCCAGGAGGAGGAGAAAGATTTGTCTCTGGGTATGCACGTTATCTTATAGAGTTTACCTAAAGCAGAGCTTAACTTTCATAATGGTGGAAAACAAACGGAACAAATATGTTGTCCGCTACGTTGGCTGCAGTGGTCTGCTTGACTATTTGACAATACTTGACTTGTCTGAAATATCATGAACCGTCTTCCTTGCAGTCAGACATCAGACAGTCTGAAGAGACGCAGTGCATTATGGGATTGTTGACTATGTTCATGCGGCATACAGAGAAATTCTTGCTAATCTAGTATACATCTGGGCATTTCTCACATACACAAAATCCACATAAGTGCACATACCACATACTATGCAGGTGACACACACTGCATACTCAGTTTCACATCATATGAATAGCACGTTAGTATGTAGTACTATCTGAATGATCTGAGTGTTTTCTATAAGCAAACAGCTTGTTTATCCCACACACTTTCACTTATAGAAACGTCATACGTGGGTAAAAAACAGAATTTCCTTTGCACAAAAAACTCAAGTGATGTTTCATTTAGTAAGAATGGCACACTGAAAAACCGCTCAATTATCTTTGTTTCAAAAGGGACTAATAGCTGTGTGCCAATTTTTCTCTAATTTCTCCACATCAAATCAGTAGAAGGCAAATTTTAAATTGGTATGACCAAGTGAACCCAGCTGCTGTGCACTTTCTCCTGTGTGTCTAATTTGATCACAAATCATGGTCATGGAAACGCGCTGAGCGATTCCCCTTTGAAGCGCGTGCGTTTTAACGTTCCCTGAGCAGCACTTGAGCTGCATCGACCATGAGGGATGCAACAGTCTGGGTCATTTTAAATGTGGGGTCTGCTGGCAGGCCATGCTGAGTTATGGGGTTAATAAGGGGAAGAGCATTGATGTGCCTCCGCCACAAAGTGATGTGGACTCGCTCATTAATGCCGGGGAGCTTGATAAACACCCTGACCAAAACCAAACAAACAAACAAAACAAAAAAAAAAAGAAACAATGAAAAATCTGGTAAAAGTCAACTGGAGATGAGCTGGTTGTTTTCTACTTTCCACAGACAAATGTATATCATCAACATGTCTTTTTCCCCCACTAGATTGTTTTATAAATAAATAGGATGTTGGTTTTAGGGATAACGTTAGCATCCATCTCTCAATACTTTCAGACTTCCCTAGCCTGTTTGCAGCACTAAGCCCTAAATCAATTTGTCCCTTCTGAACATGTAAATCATTAAAAATGGATATATGGTTTTATTGGAATGTGCAACTGGGCGCTATTGTTTTTTAGCATTCATACATATTTGGTGCTTTAGTGAGTATTTTTGGCAGCAGCACGGTGTATGTGGGACTGAGTCAAAATAAACAACCCATCCTCATCCCAAATTGTCAAATCCTGCCACTTTGTCATGCACCCTTGCATCTCCTCCGGACACCGGTTTAAGACGTTGTAAACATGAAATGGCAATTTGGTTAAGTTTAGGCACAAAACATACTTTTTGGGAAGGTTAGGTTTGGGAAAAGATCAGTGGCGGTTGGTTACGGGCCGCAGACTCTGCTCTCCTGGGTGAAAGTCACGTGTGTGGTCCCCACTATAATCCCCAACCTCCACACATCCTGGGACTTCCTCGCTTTGTAAACTAGCTAGTTTAAAGCCCAGTGCGTCTCAAGTAGACGCTAAATGGTGCCGTCTGTGTCTGGATGGGATGTTTCACTTGTTTTATTCTGTGACACAATGGAGGAGGACATTGTGTGTGTTTCCACAATCATATGCAATCAAACAGCAACACCTCTACACTTTAGGAGGATGCAGTAGCAAATCAAACATAATTACACACAAACAGAGGCGGCAATCAGGGACTATCCAACATCAGAACGTCTGAAAAACCACAAAACATTCAAAGTGATGAAGCAGCTGCTGCAACGAACCAATCAGTACAAAAACATGTACTGGAAACCACTAGACTGCAGGACATTTTACAATAATGCTCCATTGGTTGTGAGTGCATCCCACAGGTAGCAGCTGTACAGACACAGCACATCAGTGTTCAGCATTTTCCACTGCAGCTCACAGGACTGTACTATGAAGCAAGATTTGGGGTTGGCAAGGTAACGTCCAGATAAAAAGATCAACACATATAAAACCTTCTCCTGGCCAATCCATTCGATGGTATAACCATTGGTAGAAGATCCCATTGAGCTCGGTGCATGGATCGTGAGAGGGTCTCTCAGGAGGGCATGAGTGTTCAGAGACTGGCAAAGACCCTGATGATGTTTTCTATGATAGATACAGATTCTTGTTGGAGAGGCCGACTAACTGTGCCGACTCCTTGAGACTTATGTTGCCACTGCGACACATCGGAGTCGTTTGCTTGCAGTAAAGCAGATCGTATGCAATGCCTTGCGTTACTTTACTACGGGTAGTTCTATGTATGCTGTGGGTGATGCGGAGAACCTAAACAAAAAACACAGTCAGCAATGCTGCCACTTCCACCAGGGTCTGACAAGACACCCCCTTCCATCCCTTCCATTGAGGGGTAATCCTAATTATTACAGAGGGCTAGCTCCCCAGTAGGAGTGTACTGCTGTGTAGGAGGGACCCCTTCTTCTTCTTCTTCTTCTATTTGGCTAAAATTGTCATACTCGCAACAGACACAAAAAACCTGCTCATGCCCTAATGATGGGGAAGTGATATGACCAGAGGAGTCATGGTGTCATGCCTAGTCTGCAGTGTCTTACTGTCTCCCTGTGTGTGATAATGTGCAGACAGGTGTACCAGACCCGGGAGAGAGCCTCATCAGCTGCATCGTATCCTGCAACTAAGACTCCTACAAAGACTCAGCTCTGCCACATCCACTTCGCTCACCTGTTAGTCAGTCTGTGTTTTCAGCTGTCCGATAGTTTGCTCATTTGCTCATTGCCTGTTTGCCTGCTCTCCTCTCCTTACAGTTCTGTCTACCAGGCTCTAGTCCCCGTCTTCAGTCCTTTTCCTCATTTTCCTTGTTGACCTGTCCTGAATCCCCGCTCAGCTAACTTGTTTCCCGGACTCCACTTTTGACCTTCTGCTTCCTACACCCCTGGACTCTCTGCTTCTCTCAGCACCACCTTCCTTTCCCTTTAAGCCCAGCAATGAACGACTTGTTCAAAGTGCCACTCTCCCCGCCGTCTACACTTGGAAGGAAAAATGTTCTGTTCGCCACACGATAAAGTTGCAACCCCTTATTTCCTAAAACAAATGTGGTAGCTGGATGTGACGTATCTCCTTTGCTTGATTGTAGAACGCAAGAAAAATTTGTAAAGTATGTAAAAAAATATAAAACAATGGAAGGTAACTTAAAGATAGAGAAATAAAACTGCCGTATTAGGTATTTGAAAGAACACATCTCACACTGTAGTTGTTTTTCTGATCGGGGCCATCACTACGCTTAATATTCCATATCGGGCCATGGAGCTTGCCCATCTTTCAAAATGAGAAAGTGAATAAGAGGATCTTCAGCTGCTTCTCTGTGGCTCAAGTATTCCTACATCTTTTGTTTTTGTGCAGGCCAATCACACAAGATGGCCTGTGATTACTGGATCATCAAATGTGCTGCACGCCGGGAAGATTCAAGAGCCAGAAATGTTTGAGTTTATTGCTTTTTTTAAAAAAAAAAATCTCCGCCACAAGACAGAGAGGCTGGCTCAATGATTTTTTCCCAATGTAGATTTAAAATATTTGTATTTCTTGTGTTGTTTGTAATACTAAATGCACCCCTCAAGCAGAGAGCCATTTCTTAGAAGAAATGAAGGTGCAGGAGGAGTTTGACAAGCTGATACTGGTGCTGTGAAACCATTTCAGATTCTTATTAATGATGTCTTGAACCCAGTATAATATATTACATAATGGCCTATATATCATAATAGAACCAGGTCGACAGAAGCTGCAGGTGTATAGGTGATCATTCTCTGTGGGTTCATCACCGCTTTTACATTACATTTGGTTCATTGTTGATTAATAGAGATTTAAGGTACATTTATAGCGTTCACCTTTGTTAGTCTTGGTTGGTCTCAGTCTATTTTTTTTTTAAGTCCAACAGTCAAAATGGTGCAGAGGAAAATAAATGGTCCGCAGGGCAGAAATAGGCCACATACTCGCTTAAATATGTTTATAAAAGATGTTTTACAAAACTCTCTTTTATTTGACGTATTACACCAAATAGCAGTGAGCAGTCTGACATAAAGCCAAATTGTGTGACAATGGGGAGTCACCATCACTCCTCATAGAAAGGTCAGATTTTGATGTAAAATCTTGTGTCAGAGTGTGATTCCCTGTTGAATGTGAGTTTCAGCTCTCTGTCCAGTCTACCTGATCTGAGCAGTTAATCCCTGTTCAATGATAAGTTCAAGCCAAAATATGTCTATATCCAGCTGAGGCCCAATAACTAGGGGTGGTTAAACTGCTGTGGTGACTGCTCAGAGTCCAGCAGTGACTGCAGCGTGGCAGCCTAAGAACCTGACTTCAATAAGGATGTCTTTCGGGTTTGGTTTTGCCAGGAAATCCCTGAAGAAGAGACGTATCAGCAGGTCAGAAGGACTGCAGCTTCTATGGTCACAGAAGCAGAAACTCAGGTGCACAGAGTAGAGCTCCTAGTCCATCTCAAAGAGGTTCTGGTAAACCATCAGCTGATCAGATGGTTGTCTGAACCTGGGGAGAACTGATGGTCTTGATCCAAAATATAGCTGCAGACAAAGTACTGAGAGGAAGTCCTACCAACCTCTATGCCAGAAATACTGTAACTAAGGGTGTTTTTCCACTGTGGTGAGGCGCCAGGGGAAGATGAATCACACACCACTACAAGCACTGGGCTGTCATGTAGGGTGAGTACAAGGCAACAAGGGAGGGACCCAAATGCAGGTAGTTCAGGGTTCTGTGATTTATTGGTAAAACAAAAGCTTGCAGGCGTGGGTGGTAAGTCCAAACAGGGAAAACGATGCAGGCAAAGTACACGTTGCTACTAACAGGGTTATAACATTTTGTAACATAACAATCTGGCAGGTAACGAGTGGAAATGGACTGGTTTTTGGGAGCGTGTGTGCAGGTGGATGTGGGAGCCGGATGACTGGGACAGGTAGAAAAGTTTAAGGGCATGGGACAGGTGGCGAAGCAGAAACGTGGCTGGATGAAGGGCCAGCGAGGCAAAATGTGACCGTGGGCATGTCGGACCACCTTGGACAGTCTTCACTTTCATGTCGAGGTCCTGGTAGTTTCATCTGAACTTGCAAACAGGAGCAATGTTAACATTTTTTGGGAAATAGAGTTCAATCTCTGTCTCGAAATAATGTAAGAACAGGTTCATGTCAGGAAAACAAGTTTGTTTTCATGAAATACCAAAAGAAATAAACCAATTTACCTTTGATTTTTCAGTATAACAAGATAAGGAACTTGCGATCTTGCAATAATGGAGTTTACTGTAATAAACAATGACAGCCTTGACCTATTATATGCGATATTGACACGTCAGCTGTGCTCAAACTCAACCCATAACATGCCGTGCATTGTTCCCCTGATAAAAATGTGCCACATCCTGTGCCGTTTTCCTTGCTTCGCTATCACACTCGGCACGTTACTGCAATACATTTACATCATGGGAAGCAGACTGAGGGTGATTCCAATAAAAACCTTTGTGTCTGAGTCACTACCAACAAATGTGATTCACCAGCCAACCAACCTGTTTTAAAGAATGAGATTTCTAAATAATAAAAGATTGCACCTTACTCTCTATTCATCCGTACATTGTACGTGGCTCATTAGTTGCTTTTCGTCACCCATTTCCCCCTTACATGCTGCTGATTCCAGTCATGTCATCCAAAATAACATCTTGACATCAGCACCAGGTTGCATCAGCTGCATTTAAAAAACAAACAAACAGCCCACTATTCCCAGTGCAGAGAGAGAGAGAGAGAGAGAGAGAGAGAGAGAGACGAGGTGCGTTGGATTTGCGCAAGCGTGTGGCGTGCCGATGACCTGGTCGGTGTGATTGGTCACCTCTGCGTATGAGAGGATGCCCGGGCAGCGCGCTTTTAAACCGCTGCAGGCAGGCAGAGGGCGCGTTGTCACAGCTGTTCGGGACACGAGAGGACCCGAAACGAACCGAAGGCAGCAAAACCAGAGAGGAATTACGAGAGGAAACACAGAATCATGACTCTGGCAACTGTGCGACAACTTTTCTGTTTATTCTGGTTTCTTGGAACTTGGAGCACAACAGGTGGGCTTTCGTATTTAAAGCGATTGGCATTAGGCCCATAAATACAAATAAATTATTTGTTTGTTCGGGTTTTTCTGGGGGAAAAAAAGTCGGGTTTTATATATGAATATAGTCAAAAATTACTAATCAGACCTTTAATACGGATTTTGGCTTGAATTCTCTTGTTCTTAAATATCTGGACCTATAGGTTAATTAATATAATAATAGAAAAACATCAAAAAAAAAAAATGACCATAATGGAAACACCATTAATCAAGTTGAGTTTAAGTAAAAATTCCAAGTACTTAATTGACACTAATATTCTCTGTGTGGGGGAAAAAAAACTTACACACAATCTTGAATATAAACTAATGATTTCTTCTTCTTTTTTATTGTTGAGTACGCATCTTTGGGTTTTTAATACCCATCACTCAGAACCATGAGCATGAATTATGGATCAACCATTGGTTTAATAATGATCTCATTTATTTGTCTTATTCTTTATATTTTTTAACCACATTTAAACTTAATCTTAACCTAAAAGAGGGCTTCATAGAGCTTAACAATTTTCACTGTACTTTTGTAACTAATGTCTTTATTAATTGTTATGAAATAGTTTATAATTACTTTATAAAACAGTAATAAGCCATTAATAAGAAGAACAAGTATGTTGCTCTGGCCTGACCAATATTAATTAATCAACAGCTTATTAACATTCATAACACTTTAGACTTGACGAATCATTGTAAAGGCAGAACCTTTGAAGAATGCATTATGGTATCATGTCGAAGCTGGCTCTGTATGTTTGAAAGGTGCTAGTCTGTGTCATACTTCCCAGAAAGTACTATGATTTCAGGAATGATTGCAAATGATAAGAAACTCATTAATTATTAATGACTTGCTCCCAGGTCAGTTACATGTCCTTATTAGCAAAAGGATATTGGTTTCTCATTTTACAGTAACACATCAAGTCAACTTATTTTAAATTTAAAGCATTAATAAATTATTCAATAACCATTTATACATATAAACCTTTTATAAAGTGTAAGAAGAGGAAGAAGTATTTAAATCCTATACAAGCCTTTACAAAACCTTTAAAAGTAGAATTACCTCATGTAAAATATCAGTTACAGATAAAAGTCCTAAATTATTATTAGTATTTTCTCCAGCAGACAAACAAATGTAATCAAAGATTTAAAAATATTTTTTTCTAAAATCATTCCTGATTATATGTGTATAAACAGCAAGTGTAGATAAGATGAACTACTTTTTTTAAGGTGATCATTTATTTTGTTTGTAAAATCTGAATCTACAAAAATAAGAGCACAATGCAATAATTTCCCTCTGAAATGATGTGGCAATATAAAATAATACTCAAATAAAGTAAGTCTGCTTGAAAAGCGTTGTTTCACTTACCTCTTGTAGTTGAAAGTTATTATAACCACACCCTCAGCAACAGTGAGTACACGTCAGCACCACTGCAACAAGACCAGAACCTCAACCACTGGAGGTCGGCCAAAACAAGTATTTCAGCTGGTCTTAAGTCACTCTTTAAGGTTTAAAAGTGAGGGACTGAAAAGCACAACAGTATCTCAACTTACTTGAATATGATTAAATTGGGATTTAATTATATTATTTATGAGAGTAGAGTAAAACACTTTTTACAGAAACCCTCATAATTTTCATCCAGCGTCCAAATGTTTCAGCTATACCGGCTTAGCTGCTCATAAAACGAGGCTATACTCAAAAAAGGTCGCTTTGAATTTAGTATTGTACCTAGATTTTGCAATTTTACAACATAACTTTAAAAAAAAAAAAATCACTTTAGAGTAGCTATTGTGGATGAAAAACACACTCCGAGTCCTATAGAACGGTTGCAGTGTCATATTAGAAAATGTATATTAATAAATATATCCTATAGCCCAACCCCAATGAAAGTTTCCCGCATGACTGAAAATGTTCACAAGTTCTCACATGTGCTCTTCACTCAGATGGCAGTCCCTTTGATCAGTGGGAAGATGGGCTAGTGTTAAGAAAGGTATGAATTATCTTTTCATATGAGCGCCTATATCATTAAGACTTTCTGACAATCACATGCATGTGTCCTCCCTTCTTTGGACCTATTTCCATGTATGATGTTTGAGCCAATTGATAATACATTATTTTCAGGTTGTGAGTAAATAAGGGACTGTTAATATAAGGGTTGAAAAATAGGGCAGTCACAAGAGGTGGGGCGGCTGTAGAGTCATGTAACTCAGTGGCTAACCATGACTTTGAGGCCATGCAGTCTGTTTGACAACAATACGCAAGAGAAAATACTGCTGGACACTGATTTTCATATGCATTCAGTCCAAGGAGCAGCTGTGTGAGAGAAAATAAATGGGGATTGAATGTTCAGTTGGGTAAACACTAAGATCAGCAGCAGGTTGTCATTATCATTATGGTTTTTTTTCTCCTGGAAAGTGTTGAGACTGAGATATCGTGTTGCATTCACTGTCCATTATTAATTCATAACGGAGTGTGTTGTCTGCCTGCAGGTGCGAGATGTCCAAAGTGGGGATTTGAGTGATGTTTTGTGGAGGGGCCAGAATGAGGTACCTTATAATATAATGTTTTAATATAATACAGTATTTCTAACATTTATCAGCTATACCAGAAACCAGACACATAAGACAGTGGTACCATTAACATTTGAGTTACAAAACTGGAGTACCACATTTCCCATCAGCCCCATTTCTGCTCAGTGATGGTCTGGTTTGTTTACAGTAATTAATGTGAGGATTATGTGCCCTTATAATTATTGATCATGTTTATTATGTTGATTGTTATTGATTACACTGCAGCTTTTTGTAAATAACCTGGCTCATGTTTTCTATGCCATAGAAAACATAGGATAAAAGTTGTTTTTCTTATTTTGGAGAGGGAGCGAGCAAGTGAGAAAAACAGCAGAGAGACTGAGCTCAGAGTTCTTTAGATTCACAGCACTGTGGTACAATGATATACTGTATATGTTGGCATATACGTGTCACCTGCATGTTTGGTAGCCTCCAGACATCAAAACCAATACTTGGACAACTACAACTCCAAACCCATATCTCAGTCTATCATAACTAGCTAACAAGTCAAACAAGTGTTTTCAAAAGTCTTTTCCCAAACCGCGCAAAACGAGAAAAAGAGGAAAAATATAAACGCAAAGGCTAAATAAAAAAGAAAGTCTGCATTGAGAATGAGACTAACACATGTCTGAAGGAAGACTGCGGTTTTCAATGTGTCTTTTAATCTCGTTTTGATAGTTTGGACAGAACGGATGGACCGAATAATAGGAAACGACATAACACAACACCACTATCAGCTACAGTCTCAGAGAGTTAAATCAACTCACGTGACTGTCAGTCATAACTGGCTTCTCCCAACTATGTAATTTTTTTACATTACTTCTGTTATTGTACTGTTAATTGGGGTGGCTGTGGTTCAGGAGATAGAGCGGGTCTCTGACCAGAAGGTTGGTGGTTCGAACCCCCCCCCCCGGCTCCATCGCTGTGTGAGTGAATAGAAGTAAGATTTGGATGGAGAGCGCCGTATCGCTCCGGATGAGTTGGTTGGTACCTTGCATGGTGTGTGAATGTGGCATGAGCTCTACTGCAGGGGTCCTCAACCTTCAAATTTATGAGGACCACCTTCCCAAATGAAGGACAATGACTGTGACAGGATCAAGATATTGTGCTTTCGGCTCAGCATCACCACCTGCCATTATGAATTCAGACTTATTGTAGTCAGGGTCATATTTCCTCACCACACGCTTTGGGTCATTTACTGTGTATGGTGGTCTCCCACCTCCCACATTAGCTAGCTGTGGCAGACGTTAGCTAGTGGTGGCAGAACACGTTTGTCTGGTGGTTTTCAAATGGAACTGGTCATTGAAATTATGCCTTTTAGTAATTTGACATTTTTTAATCATGTGAATTCTTGAGCGCCTATAAAAATAACTTCCTCACAACAATAATTTGCCTGCCCACTAGATGATGCTCTGAGCCCCACTGGTTGAGAGTAGCTGTTGTAAAGCACTTTAAGTAGCCGATAGACTATAAAAGAACATTTAATATACAGAAATCTTGTTTCCCCACAGGAGCAAGTCCAGAATGTTTTCAAAAGAGTAAGTATTTGAACTCAGTTCCATTTTTTTTTATTTATGGCATTTTTTTTCAGCAGCAACTCGCTGACTTTGTGCATTTCTGCTTTTTTCAGTTCCTGTTTCATTACTCCAAAGCACGCAACTCTGTCGGAGCTGTACAGCATGAGGTGAGCAGAGGAATGCCACAAACCAGTGGCGGTGTCATCTTTCCGATTCAGCATGTCTCAAGCCTTCATTTTCCAGAGCTCTTATTTGATGTCAAAGAAGTTGCATTTCTTGCATGGTCAACATCTACGGGAAGCACACAGGCTCACTCACAAAAGGGATTTTCCGTTTTAAATGTTTTGGAAATTTGAGTGTCGAGTCTGAGATGGCCATTTTAGATTGGAGTGGTGTTGGTTCACTCTGACAGTTAAAATGACACTCACTTTAAAAATTCAAATGTTTGCTCTTCTGTTGAAATACTGTATTGCTTTGATGCGAGCAGCTGCTTCGCAGAAGGAGCCAAGACCTTAAATCGTCACACCAAAATAATTGAATATTCTGGCGTTGCAAGCAGGTTTGAAGGGTATTTATTATTTGAACTAACCCTTTTCTGCAAAAGAAGTCAACACGTTCAAATGCTAAATGTTGTATAAATTCACAGACCTGTGGCTAAATAAAACGGGCAAAAACTGAAAACATATTTTCAGTTAATAAAATATATTTTAAATAATATTTGAGGGTCAGGACTAAATACACAAGGTTACAAATCTGAGCAGGAATTTGATGAAAGCTTTGGTATTTAACATTTTACGACCCTTGTTGCTATGGACGCACATAAAACAAGTGCATGGGCACTGGATTTATCTTATTAGCACTGGCCCTAAAATAAATGTGATATTTTGCATTTCCACACATTGCATTGCATGTTTTTGACAGTGCCACTATAGGTCTGAACACAGCCATATGATAGATTTGTTTCAATCTATCATCATTCATCATTCAACGGTGGGTCACCAGATTTTTCATCCCTGCTTTAATCCCTCTCTAAGTTAACTCTCCTCTTCACTCCTCCAGTCCCACTCTGTTCATCCATTGATGCGACTTTCCCCAAAGCTTTCCCAGAGGAGAAACAAGAAGGTGGTACTTTTGGTAAGAAAACTTAAGATACACACACCACACCATTCGTTTAACTGTCACCTGTACGCTTCAGAAGATCAAGAGATATCATGGAGGTAGCTACAGGAGGATGAGCAGGGCAGACAAAGCACACACAAACATCATGCACAAACAGGACAGTCCACAAAAAGAGGTGTGCCGAAACCATAAACACAGAAAGAGTAACCGCTCCATCTCAAACCAAAGACACCTGCTACTAAAACTGTTTCCACCCAAAGGACCCGGAACTTTTAGTCCCAGGAACTACAACGTTCCTACAGTTGTTGCCGTCTTAAGCAAATTAGTCTGCTGGCTTATGAAAAAGTGGCAGTCAGAAGTGTGTGCACAAATATACAGCAGCTATGACCGAACTTTGTCATCTGCCTTATGCATTCTAATTTAAACAAAAAACCACCAGCTACAGATTTTTTTAAATGGTGGCTGAAATTAAATGCTGCCAGAACTCGACCAATCAGAGATGTTTAGCGCAGCTGACCCCATCCCCAAAGTTCCTGTACTTTTGGAAACCCCCTCCGAGTAGGGACTTTTTGAGGGGGAATACATCCCCTGAACTTCATTCAGACCCTGGTTCCTGTGGTGGAAACACACTGAGTTCATCCAAAAGTTCCTAGTCCCCAGAGAAAGTTCCGGCAGTGGAAATGCGGCTCAAAGCTGCATTTCAAACTCGGAAAATTCAATTGTACAGGTTTACGTGTCTCATTCAATTTGGACTCATAAGAACTTCTCTTAGAATTCCTTAATAGTAATACTAAAATATTATTTTAAAAATTTTCTGTATTGGGTCCTTTTAAAACCAAAAGAGGTAAAATTATCCAGATTTTGCAAAAAAAAAAAAAAAACTTCTAAATTTGAGTAGTGTACCATTTTTATCTTTCATCATCATCATCTTTCAACATGTTGGAGAAGTCCCGACCACCAGGTTGGGAATCAGTTTTAGAAGAAGGTTTCTTAGGCAGGAAATGTATTAACATCAGTGAGGAACAGAAAGAACAAGAAACGTTCACTATTTCGTGTCAACCTTCTCAGGAAGCTTCCCAGTCAGGAGGCAAAAAAGTAGTGAACCAGTGATTAAGAGGCATCATTGTTCAGGTTCGATTTACTACTGACACTGTCTTTTATCTTTCTTCCTAATGAAACAGAAGATTCGAGGTCTGCCGGAGGGGATGTTGTAGAAGAAAAAGAAGACA
The DNA here is from genome assembly GCA_037974645.1 of Hollardia meadi. Taxonomy (NCBI): domain Eukaryota; kingdom Metazoa; phylum Chordata; class Actinopteri; order Tetraodontiformes; family Triacanthodidae; genus Hollardia; species Hollardia meadi. The sequence goes on along the minus strand of JBBPCS010011318.1, from coordinate 9,459 downwards.
CCAAAAAGTAAATCAGGCTCGACAAGAAGAGCAGTGGGCAGCCGATGGGTGGGAGCAATGCACAGCATCTCTGACATGGCTCTCCACACAGAAACATGACTTTTTGTTAACAAAAGCTAAATTATTGTAGCACTGCAAAGGCTGCCGTGTGTCTTCCTGCTTCCAAATGTCAATCGGTGTGAGTCAATGTGAGGCCCAAGCACAAATCTGGCAAGGTGCACTGTTACACAAGAGGAGGGAGTCACAACACACAAACCAAACACCCAAAATAATAAGAAAGTCCTTTATAATCCAGTGACACAGACTCCTGAAAAATGAGAATTTAGGGGGAAAAAAGCTGACGCAGAATATTGTGGCAAAGAGGTGAACTCACATTTAATTTAACAGATTTAAATGTACATGTACATTTTGTGACATAATTATCATGAAACATAATTTAAAAAAAGTTAAAAATTTGTCTTTGATGTTTTTGTAAAGATGCAGTTGGATGTTTTACTCAAATGACAAAAAGAGTGATTCCTGTGCCGTCTTTCCCACAGAGATGTACAGGAGGCTGGGTGATTCAACAAATAGGTCATAGGTTAGATTCTCTCCAGCCAAGTGTCCTGTCCAAGTGTTCTTGAGCAGGACTGATCGCTGTATAAGAGCATATGAAACATATATGCTGATGAAGGAGATGCCGTCCCTTCTCTGTCTCTGCAACATTAGATGTTTTAACATCCTCTGTTTCTCGTGTGGCAGCCACACGGCTGTTCTAGGTTTGGACCAACAGGCTTTTTTTCTCCCCCTAATAGTCCTCGTCCTCAGAGTCACTGTCCTTTCTTGTGGGAAGCGAACATCTGATTGATGACATTAGCTTGTCTTCGATTTGCTTCTTGGGGTTTTCCTCCAGGTCTGTCTTCACCGCCCCACTCTCTGATAACCTCCACTCCAGCTCTGGGTGGGACAGACAGGACAAAGACTTCACTCATGAAATACGATGAAATGTGACTGCTACACTGTCAAAGGCGTAAAATTTTCAGCCCCAACAAAATGCAGTAAAATGTTTAAACAGAAACAATGGTGCGTCGAACATCCCTGTCCCACGCAAGTGTACTGCCTTTTTAATAAGGCAGGGTTTATACACGTCGCTGCTGATTGGGTAACACCTCTGACACAACAAACCGAATGAGAGAAGACGTCTGCTGCACACCATTTTGAGGAAACATGTCGTTCACCCTGGAAACCGTAGCAAAACGTTGCACACCATTTTCCAAACCTTACACACTGCGCACTGTTATTGGCTGGGGGCTACACACCCACTGCCCAAAGGCTGATGCACAGAAACGTCCCGAACACAGAAAAATACAGTCAGAGGGCAGCGTCGTTGCAGATAAATACACCGCCACACACTTCTAGTGGGTCATACGTGCTGATTGATTACTTTTATATAAATTTGTACATTGTTTTTAAGGAAAATCCTGCATAGCAAACCTTTAAGTATCAGTTTCGGTTGGTTCTATTTTTTCCATGTGCCTTCACTGAAGTGATTCAACCTTTCTGGACATTACAGGACAAAAAAAACCAAAAGCACAAATAAAACTGTTCGACGAAAGGTCACTGTAAAACATAAAATAGAAGAACTTACCCAAATTTAACAATGCACGAATAAAATTAGACTAGATTAGATTAAAATGCGACTAAAAACAAATATGTATTTCAAGTTTAAGATTTGGAACTAATCTGAGATCAAATGCCAAAAATAAAACTTCAACAGCTGTAAAAATGACTATAATAAATGTGCTAATCTGCTGAGACGGCAGCATTACTTTATATACACTCTGAACGCCCTGAAGATTTAAAATGTGTGTTTAAAATCCTGCTGCTTCCTACCTTCAACTTTGAGGTTCATGCCACCAAAGACCAGCGGGCCAATGAACTGGGCCTTCATCTCTCCCTCGAAATAGACAAAGATGGTGGGCAGGTTGTGGTCGGGGTAGTTGGGGATGCAGGTGGTGGAGATGGACTTGAGGAACTTGGTCTGAGGGAACTTCTTGGCCAACACACTCAGGTGCTGGTTAATGAGGGCACACAGAGGGATGCTGGGAAAGAAGAAGAAAGGGAAAGAAAACAACATGCAAACTGGTTAGTGCTACACTTTCTGCTTGGAAAGTGTCGGCAGGGTGAGAACCAAACTTGGTGATGTTTTCAAATCGCTTACTTTGTCTGACCAGCAGTCCAGAACAATATATTCAATTTAAAAAATGAAAATCAAAGAAAAGCAGCAATTAATCATATTTCAAGGCTGGAACCAGAGAACATTAGTCAATTTTTGCTTGATAAATTATTTTAAAAACAATAGATTAAAATCAATTGATCTAAATTGTTGTTTTCTATCATTCATTCTCTTTTCAGTGCTATAAAAAGCAGTATTCTATCTACCAAGGTTTGGTTTTCAAATCTTGCTCCACATGTGCATTCACATTCTATCAATCATATCCTATCATAACGTTTTTTTAAATTAAAGGCTTCCCCAAAGTAGCCTTTTACATGAAGGAAAACAAATGCTACTTAAGTTTGAATTTTTGCCCTATTATCATTTCAACAGCTGCAAGAAATTAAATATGCCGGCCATACATAACATCACAATATGTCAAAAACCTTACAGACCAGATTAAAATCCTGATTCAAAACCAGCCCTCATATTAGCACAACTGCTGTGGGACGGGTCTTAAGGGTCAGTTTCTATGAGCCTTCAAGACTATTTTTGCATACTTGTTCAAGTTGTTGTTTTAGACCTACCCCTGTTTGTAGAGGTGCAGCACCACCCAGATGCCGTCTCCAGCCTTGTTGACCTCCTTGATGTAGTCTTGCCCTGAGATTTCCCCGATCTCTCCGAACACATTCTTCATCTGAGTGGCCTTCCACTCCGCAAGACGCTTCTGCCTGCAAGGAGACGCATCTCACGTCAGTGTACAGACAAAATGAATGTGTTTCAGCCATACTCGTATCACAGACGTCACATTCCACTATGAGAGTCTGTCAGAAGTTTATAGACTCATGTGATTTGGAGAAATTTTGTGACCAGGAAATTTCCTTAATTGATAATTCAACAACAGATGAAAGTATAATACAAGTCTTGAAATGATTAAAAAATTCTAACAGTCATGTCCTACATCATGCTACTTCAGTACTGGTAACAGAATGTGCATACCTATGATATATATATATATCATAGGATAATTTCACCTAAGAAAAACTATAAGATTGGGCTAAAATCGAATACTAAAACAGGTACTTTATTATTGAAATGACAAATTTATATTAGACTCCCAGTGAACAAACAGGTTATCCACTCAGCTAGACCATCAACACACCTGATAGGTTGGTCCAATTATGTGGCTCAATGTTGAAACTCAGCCTAATAACAATAAATATCTTTTTCCTGGAAACTATCTTGCAATGAGCATGAGCCTAGCCACCAGCAGAAATGCTGCAATTTTAACTTTCGGCGTTCTACTCGAACCCATCATTTAAAAGCTAGTTTGCTGGTTGATACTGACATGTACATGTAATGCATGCGACTGGGAGTGGCTCAGTGCACCACAACCCCTCACTGAATAATCTCCACTCACCTGTACATCTCAATGGCAGCCTCATCTTCTTCACCAAACTCATCTTCATTCTCCTCCAGTTCTTCCAGTGTCATGTCCTCGTACGTTTTGACTGTTCAGAGAAAACAACAGTCGCGTCAAGTGATTACACGGTCTGCAAATAATCTAACCTTCAGTGATCACTTGAATGGGGTCAAATTAGAAAACACTGAACACTTTCAGAAATATCAAACATTATATTTGATATCACTTCCAGAATTTTCATGGATACATCTACCTACAAAACCAAACCTGTATTTTGGGTGACACATTAAGGAATACTGATATTTATCCCAAACAGTCTATCTTACCAACAGACTGCTGTTGAAGGGCCAACTCTTCCTCTTCATCATCTTTAGGTTCCTCTTTGGGAGGAAGAATGCCTTTCTTCCTCAGGATATCATTCCACTCTGTGTCTGCGTTCGGGTCCTGGGGAGAAAACAAAGCAAAAATACAAGTTATGTCATTCTGTCTTCTTTTAGCTCTGGCATGTGGTGTTTTCTGACTGTTTTTGAAATGCCAATCTCAAAACTAAAATCTGTTTCATTGAAGAGAATTATCAAACTGCAAAGTTTAATCTATGCGCAAACAAAACACATAAGCTTCAATAAATTAGGAATGAGCAACAGTCTAAGACACTGTGGGCTAGGATGTGTTTTGTTCTCGTATACTATATTTAACGTAATAGTCTAAAAGATAAGTTACACTCAGGTCAATAAAGACTGGGGAGAGACCTGCTTATTTCAACGAATTGTTACCTCGGGTCACTTTTACAAATTAGAGAAAGTGAGTGCATACTGTAAGAGCTCCAGGTTACTTCTTTATTACCAAAAACTGTGCGTTAATTATGGATTTTATGATAATAGCTTCAGAAAATGCGGCCTCTTTTAGTTACTGCGTCTGTGGTCCTTTTTTAATTTGGCAATACTTGGATTCGCACTGTGATGCAGAGAAGTCTACATGTAAAGTTGTCCTTTAAAGTTCACAGCCCCCAGGCCATCTGCCCCACCTGCAATTAGGGTAATATAGGCTTAGTTAGCTGCTAGTACAGTTTAAAGTTATAGAGCCAGACCTGAACCAACTACATGAGCATGTTTTAAACTAGGCCTACATTTTTTCCTCTATTTTTAAACTTTGCAAATACTATAGATAAAATTCTTCCTGTATTGCTGCAATCAATTATTGTACTACCGAGGTGACAAGAACGTACTTGATGATAAACTTTTAGCTAATAAGTAAAAATGCTGAGAAGTTACTGGTTTTAAACACTTTAATGTTTGGATTTGCTGCTTTTCTGTATGTCATATCCCTGTAAATTAGGACACTTTAGGTTTTTAGAATACTACTCAGACAAATAAGCAATTTGAGCTGTTTCATTTACTTTCATTCGCTTATTTAAAAAAAAGCTCTAGAATATTTCCACTACCATTAGTCATTTAGATTATTTACGTTTCCAGAGCAGTTTACTACCAAATGTTTGACATAATCAAAATTGTCATTTAGTTAAATTTCTGTATACAAACTAACGTATTTAACACAAATCGTTTCATCTCTAGTCCAAGCTAATTTCATGTCAACATCTTTCTCTGTGGGATTAAGCACTTAGATAGCTTAGCATTTTTAACTTTAAATGTTGATACGCCCAGCTACATTGCTAGCTAAGTTTCGGAGCTCTGCTTGTACATTATCTCAGCACACAACACCGTCATCAACCAGTGTTAAATTGTCTGATTCATTAAGATTAAACTACAGCGTTTAAAAAGCATAATTAAAGCTTAACTAACCTGCATTTTGACGGACGAAAGACTCCTCTGAAATCACACCACTGGTCTCCTCCCAGACACGGAAACAGAAAGAGCGCAGACGAACTGATTCCGGCAGAAACAAGAAACTGGAACTGTCTAAAATAAGCATAAAATACGTCCAGAGTAAAAATGAAATCACTTTAATTAAATATATCTAGTCAACACATATTTTTAAGGTTTTTGTTCTTTTTATGTGGTGCTAAAGCTCGGATTTTTTTTAATAGACGGGGAATAGACGATTTATGGGTGGGACAATAATAAAAGTGACACCAACTTCCTATTGAGGCTCAATATGACCATAGAAGGAGTGGGAGCGCAGCATTCCATTTGTGGCCGCCTAGAGCGCGACCAAACAGGTGCTGTTATCCCCCCCCACACACCCATCCACCCCCCACCCCCCCCAAAATAGCAGTCGTAAATCTAATGGAGAAAAAGTGCAATATTTAGATCTAATCCTAAATTGGGAAACAATGTTTAGTAATTTAACAACTCATCATCAGCTCATATAAAGGAAAAGGTAAATGACATATCAAACGTAGATGCCATTAAAGTCAGGATTTTGAGGCTAAGCCTATTCAAATTATTTAACAGAAACTGGTGGCACATCATGTTGAAATAAGACCTCATTTACATGAAACAAGAGGAGACAAACCTTCAAAATAAAACAGGAAAAACTCAACACTTATAACTGTTTCTGTACAAAAATTCCATTCATGCAATAACACGTACTTACACTGTTGTATATACCGTATTATACATATTTGATTTATTATTTCCCCCCGGGGATCAATGAAGTATTTCTGATTCTGATTCTGTATCATTATGTAACGACGTCACATTATCTTATTCAGGGGCCCTCAGCACATCTGGTGCTGGGGCCAGAAAGCATTATCTCAGCTGGACCACTGGTGGTTGGCTTCTTGGCCAATTAATTAAAGCTGCAAAGTAGTCTGATGTGTATTGTACATGAAGGGAACGTGGAGACGCCAGGATACAGACAGAATGCACAGAGAGCGGGCAGGGTGTGTGTGGTGGATGGTGCATCAACAGGTCCCAAACTATTAGCTCATGTTATAGTTATCCATTGATAATGCAGGTGATCCAGGAGGACACAGTAGAGGGGGTTTGAAATCTTTGTGTTTGTGTTGTTCATGTCCTCAACCCCCTTATGTAACATACCACGCTTGTGTTGACAGAATATAAACATACTATGTTGCTGTCATAAAAGATTCTGACATTAAAATAAGCGATTCGTTTTAACTTGTGTAAGAATTATTTTAATTTGAAAGATTGAGAAGTACGACGTCTAATAAAACATTTTATTTTATTTTTCATCTTTAATTTCTTTGTTGCCCTTCCTCTCTTTAAGAGTTAGCTACAAAATGTTTGATTTTTCTATCAGTACTTATATTAGGAAATCCCATGATGCTATATCTTTAATGCTGACTATTAGAAATGACAATCCACTCTGTTATGTTTTCCTTTATTTGCAATTCATCTGGTTTCAACATATTGTGCTGTTGTTAACGTATAAATCAATCTGGATATTACACAGCATCAACTAAAGGCACTGAAAATAAAATGTGAGTAATTATTAATTTATTAATTATAATAGTTGTAAAGAGAAATCAGTAGAATATGACAAAATAAGATCCTTCAGACAGTGTCTTTGTACAATTTTGTACAACAAGTTTGTACAATAGGCCTTTGTGCCACAGTTATCGTACTGAGCGCCTGAAGTGTGTCAGCCGAGCAGCCAATCACAGGAGGGCCAGTGGCTCTCTGCCGGAAGTGGCGGAAGGGAAAGTTGGTGAAATGCGGAAAAGGAGAAAATACAACGAAGAGCTCCCACTCTGTCCCTGTTTTTCACGACACACAAACGTCATCTATGAGTTTGATTTTTGCAGGCTTATGTTGTATGTTATGTTATGTTATGTTAGTTCATAGTTATATACAAAACCAAAAGACTTAGTGTAATAATAACAATAACAATAATAATTATAATAATAATAAAAACAACAACAACAACAATAATAATTGTTATTATTATCATTATTATTATGACATGGGCTATTCTTGTTTCATTCATAAATCTTTTTGTGTTTTGGGATTGATCAAAAAGAAAAAGAAACTAAAATATAGGTGATTAATGTCGAGATTTCCATAGAACTAAACAAATTTTGTAGATGCTTAAACTGAATGAATTACGCTGTCGTGAAGCTTCTTGGCAAAATGTCAACAAAACTGTGGCAACAAAATCTTTTTCGCACACATAATATGTTGTTTAGAAAAACTAGAAAAAATTGGGTAAGAAAATGAGAATAACTTTTATATCTGAAAAGTGAGAATGTGAGAGATATTTCTGAGCGTATTTATTATCATGATTGACTGAATGATTTTAAAGCCAGCTGTTTGCATAATTTTTATGTGAGTGTAGCATCTTTGAAATTATTCTAATTATAGAAAAAATTAGACAATCCCCATGAAAATGTAATTCATTTCTCACATTGGTTGAATCTGTTTAGGTGTCTTTTTAAACCACTGAGTCGCACAAAAGTTTGAAAATTTAAAATCCTACATAAATTCATAACCTACATAAATTAGTGTTGCTTGTAGGCATTCCAATAATTTTAACATGTACGCTTCTATTTTTAAGACACAGGATTTTTTCCAATTTTACCATTTCTACCACTAGACTCCAGTTTTAAATAAAATAATAATAAATAAATAAAGGTATAAATGCCCCTTAATGAGCTGCAGTCAATTTGGGGCTTTAATTATACTTTAGTGCCTTTAATTTATCTTCTTTACTCACGGTGAAAGTAAACAGGGCTTTCAGATTTAGTTATTTTTTTTCTCTTACTAGTGAAAACATAAGTAGAAATTGTGCGGATAATGCATTTGTGTTTCACAAACTCAAAAAGGAAAAAAACATGTTAAGCTAAATACAGATTATCATACTAATTACACCATAAAAATTAAATGAAACAAATAATCAAAGTGTCAAATACAAGAACCCTTAAAGTCCATTGAAACATATTTAATATTATTTTCTATTAATCATCAGATAAATACTGACAACTTTTTGTGTAAAAAATAAAAAGATATAACAAAGTATATACGGGTTTTATTGTGATAATTTGTGATTCTGAGATCGATAACTATTTGTGAAATTGATACACTCAAATAGCGTGAGTCCTACATTTTATTAATGGAGAACACAGCAAAACGGCGGGAACGCGATGCAACTGCAGAGTGAGTCATCCTCTCGAATAGACGATCTTGTACGGTGTGTACAGCTGCTGCAAATCGGGCGTGAGGGAACAAACGAGGCGAGGAAGTCTGAAGCCTGCAGCTGTCGGGAGCGCAGGATAATCATGGGTAAACCCGAAAACCCGCCGCTGTAGGACCGATCCGGCCGCTCCAGAGGCGGAGGACAGGCTGAGGAAATTTCACACACCCGCTCCGCAAGGACCGAGACGGCGGAGGGATTCCTTCGGTTCCTCCCCGCTGGAAGATATGTGGCTGAACCCGGAGGAAGTTCTGCTGAAAAACGCCCTGAAGCTCTGGGTGACCGAGAGGAGCAACGACTTCTTCCTCCTACAGAGGAGGAGAGGCCACGGAGAGCCGACAGGCAGGATCACAGGTAAACAAAAAAACAACTATAACAAAAAAAAAAGACAATTAAAGGAGAGGCCACACGACCAGTGGAGACAGGACGACTGGTAAACAATGACGAACCAGAGGTAGACAGCTGACAGGATAACAAGTAAACAACAAGAAAGACCACAAAGGTAAAAAAAAAAAAAAAAGAAAAGAAAAGAAAAACGGGGATATCCCAAAAGTTCGGATTAACTAGATTTGATGAAAATAGGGAAATTCTGGATTATCCCAGTCACAGGATTCACAGGAAAGCCCCTGCTCCAGATGGTTGGTCAAAGTCTGTGTCTCTCTCTCTCTCTCTCTCTCTCTCTCTGTGTGTGTGTGTGTGTGTGTGTGTGTGTGTGTGTGTGTGTGTGTGT
>JBBPCS010011289.1:0-29806 GCA_037974645.1 Hollardia meadi | reverse complement strand
CCCCCCCCCCAAGAATATCATTCAACTATTTGTGAAAAAGGTCTCATAATTAAGTTGTTTTTTTCACATTTAGTGTTTCATGGCCAAGTGTGATTGTAGTTTGTACTCTGCCAGCAGCAGGGCATAAGGATGGTAATGCTGATTCACGCTCCATTCATCTGTCCAACCTGTTGGTACAGCACAATATTTTGAAGACTATGCTGGCCAGATTGCGATGTAATTTGCTATAGATTTCCATGTTTCCCAGAGGATGAATACTAATGCTCTTTTCCCTTTTTTTTTTTTTTTAACCATCTTGCCAAAAAGGAAGTTAGAATTATAAATGATTAACACAAAATGTATTTATTTGAGTGAGTACTTGGCTGAAACGAGGATCCGGTACAGATAATGTACATTTTATGAGTATCATCCAAGTAAAATGTATCACCACACAGGTGATGAAGGAAAATCATTGGGTAACTTACTGAAGTTCTTGTGATCAAAAACAGAACATTTATTCCTGTTGAGATAATATGCTGACCCTGGCTTTCTAAAATGTTTTCATCCAACCAGGGTTAGGGATGCAAATTTGGTAAATTTTCCTTAACCAATAGTTGAACACGTTAATAATCAATAATTGATCATTAATCGTACAAAACGCACGCTTTATTTTCATTTTAAGTTTTATTTAAAAGAATTCCAGCAGCACATTAGTTGTGTGATCGTTATGTAAATCCCTCACCGCGCACCACGTTCATGTCGGCAACTTTTCCACCATAAAGCAAATCCTCTGAGTTATTGCTTCTGCTCGCACATCATTACAGCCTTTGTTAAGAGGACGGTCCACTTTCAACTTGCACTGCAACCGTCGGGTTCTGACTTGTCGGCTGGTACAACACTGACGTGACTGGAGCTTAACATTGAGCATCGTCCTCTTTTACAGCGTAATGCTGCCATGTTGGACAATGTTTTGCCCTCTTCTTCTTGCCTCACCATTTCCTACCAACTGCTTCTTCTTCTGCTGCACCGGAAGATTTATCTGAACTGCAAAGGCCCCCTTGTGGTATATAAATGAAAATATGAGAATTCCCGAGAAATGGCGCATAAAACACATTGTCGGTTGATACATTTTTAATCTGTCGACTAATGATCATTAACATCCCTACATCCAACCATCTTAATGTTATTTATTTCTTTTTTGCCTGTATTCACTGTAATTGTACTGTAAATCACTATCACATGGCTTATAGTAAGCCATGAATAGGAGAATAGCAACGTCATTTACTTGCCTAGTCGTTTCAAGGTTATTCAGAGTTTGACAATACATTACATACAAAAATTCTGGGTGCATGAATAACAGTTGTATTAAGGAGTACAGGAGTACCAAGAGATACATAACTGACAAAACTTACTAAAGTCAAATCTAAAACACCATCTCCTTAACATTTCTTAAATAATTGAAAATCAATCTGAAGTGAAAAGGTGAGGACATTCTAAGATATGACTGCCTTTTTAGATGTGAGTAGCCTCTTCAGAAACACGTTTGATGTAGAATTCTGAATCATTTTCAATGAATTATTTAATCTGCCTGTTTTATAGCTTCACTATGACAGTCTATTGTCAGTATATATTTTAAACTTTGGCAAAGAAGACATCTTACAGAGGGTTTTCCAGAATATAGTGAGTGTTAAAACGCCCTGCACTCGGGTGTACCACGGACCTGTCAGCTGTGAAGATGCCACAATGACATTTTCATTTCTGGGCTGTTCATCTCACGAGACACTTGACGTATGGTAAGACAAGTTGTCACTATGACACTTCAGCTGACTGAGAAGTGGCTCATTAGCTTTGGTCGCATTTGTGACATTTCTGCTTCATACAGCCAGACAAATGTATTTATGGAGTGCTTAAACGAATGGGTTCATCCCAAAGTGCTTTTTATACCAACGAAGTCTGCTGATTACTGACAAATGGCAAAATGTACACGACCAATTGGAATTAGCAAATGTGACGAATGCATGGGAGGGCCTTCTGCATTTTCCATGGTTTAATTCTACATGCTTAGAAGAAGAGGGTGAGGCGAGGTCATGATCTGCAACCACGCTGCTCATCAGATGCCACTAAATCCTACACAGTGGACCTTTAAATGTCTCAACAGCAGCCATTACCCAAACCTCATTCATTTTTACAATCAGACAAGACTGAGGCTCAAAATCAACAGCCATGTCCCACTGTTTCAAATCAGAGCCAAAACCCAGCAAGATTAGAACCAGAAATGAAGGGAATTAAACCTCGGACAGACCTGGCGAACAAAGATATCTCTCCCAATGTAAACTCCATGCCTTTACAAGCACTTGGCGCAAACACTGTATCATGTTCATTTCACTAATGATCACACAATGAAAATCACTGGTACAACAAATGGCTCTGGCAAGACTTTTCACACTTCATGCGGGTGCCAGTGAATTTTCTTTTAGGGGTTTTCCATGGACCTTGTTCTGTCTGCTTTACGTCTCCTCCCTCTCCATGGGCCAGTGACTGTCTCTTTCTTGTGTAGCTCTCAGTACGCTTGTAGCTTCAACCTGAATCTCTGTGGCTTTGAGTTTAGTTTCATTGCTACGTTCCTGTCTGTCCTTTCACATATTTACTTCAGCCCATTCTTATCCCCAGCTCCTCGGATATCGGCAAGGTTTTAATGTACCTGAGATGTAAAGCCATCCGTTCGTGTCCCATTTGAAACCGAATGTCACTGTTTTGTTTTTTTCCCCCACAAACCTACCCACATGATTTTCGTTCCCAAACTTAACTAAACATCACCAATGTTTTGTGCCTAAGCTTAACCAAAGTAACCTAGACCTTGTGCGTCAGGATAAGACGCGGAAGCCTTTGCAAGTTGCCCTGAGACGCTAAAGGGAAGCTTAGCACCGTCAGCCATGGACGCCAAAGGGCCCCTTGTGTGTCAGGGAAGCGTATCGACCGGCAATGCCAGGGGTTACTTTGTGCGTCTGTGTAACACACATGACAAAAAAGGTCAGTATGTGACGACCTGGCATGAGAACACGTTGACATATTATGTACTTTATTTGATTCACCCCATTTTATCTTTATTGCAAATGGACTTTTTCTGGTTCCCTTTCTAGTTTTTGGAGTGTATTAATGATTAAACTGAATTTCTGATGCTGAAATATCGCCAAGGTATCTCATTATAGGAGCTGTTGGGTGTTTTGTTGTTGTTGTTGTTGTTGTTGCAGATATTGCTTTGAGTTGTAGCTAAAAGAAGTACATACTGTATGTAGTGACTAATGTGCTTGGAATTCATAACGGAATGGAATCCTAGTTCAGCTTTCTACATTTTGACCAAAACAATTTTTCGTGTGTTTTTTTTTTGGGTAAATTATTCAGTCTATCTTTTAATGCTACAACAAAGGAAATAGAAATCCTGGTATTTGAAAAAAATGGGTCATGTTTGAATATGAAAATTGAATGTAAATTGTAGGTAGATGGACATCGTTAAGCTCTGTGTGTGTGTGCCCTGATTTTAATTGGGACAAATTGAATTTCGCTTTGTGGAAGCCCTGCTACTTGAACAGTCTTAAACTGATCAAACGGTGCTGACATGAATGAAACCTTTTTGTCCTCAAACATTTGCTGACTGGACAGGAATTCAGGTAACAGCTTTTTGATACTTTCTGGAGGAGCTTGGCTATATACTCAGTGGCACTGCATGATGAAACCCCATTTGTGACTTTAGCTCCAAGTTTCTTCCATCACATAAAACAAAAATTCCCTCAAAACTTTGTGATTAAATTTCTCATCAGTAAAGTTCCCCTCGAAACTTTCAAACAATTTAGTCTGGAGGCCATCTTGCTGAAATATCTTTGCATGAGAGGGAACCAAAATGGGGAAAACGCTGCCACAACAGAATGTTCCCCCTATCTCCCTCCCGTCACGACTTCTCCTATCAATCCATTCATTTGGAGATAATTAAAAAGTTGCCAAAATAACAGTGTTCAAATCTGTAGGGCCAGAGCCATTAAAACATTTTCTCCTTCCCTCTCTGCTAGTGCAGCTGCCAAGCGAGGTGACACTCCAAAATGGCCAGCTGTTATCAGCGCACTCCACACCAGTTGGTCTCAATGCTTTAGAGAATTTGTTTAATAAGATTTTTTCGCCCTAAACCCGCCATTTCCTTCCCTTTTGGCCGTGCCAAATTTGCCGGCATGTGGGGATAAGGGGGACCAGGAAAACCCAGAAATTTAAGCGCTGTTACTATGAAAACGCTGAAAATCCCTCTGTCTAATGAGTTGTCAATGCTGGCAGGATGAGAGCGGCGTAAAGAGTTGTTGCTTGTATTCTGTATGTTTAAGATGGACTGCCCTGCTGTCTGTATGTATCAACCGAAGTGTGTGAACACGAGCCTAATGCATTATGCAGCACCAATCGAGATCCAAGGACATATTCTCTTTGAACTAAAGGCCGTTTATTGTAATAAATGAAAGTTAAAGAGCCAAAATTGCTCTGACTGGGAAACCCTTGAGGTCAGATTAAATCAGAACAAAGTAAAATAAAAATGTTGCGCCAAATTAAGAAAAACGTTTTCATTCTTTCAATGTTGTAAGCCCATCATACATTTCTCACTGTCACGCTCGTAGAGACTGGTATTTTTTTGTGTGGCTTGTAAGACAAGAACATTAAAATGGGCCCTTAGCAGATTTAGGACAGTGCTGAAATGGAGTTGACCCAATCAGCAGCAGCTCAGAGTGGATGAAATAGTGGAAAACTCTCCCAGTGTCACGGCTTGCTAATTAAAGACGTCCATCAGTGGGGTTGTTCCCGGCAGCACATCTGACGCAGCTGACTGTGGCCAAGTGGCACCAAAAGTGCTTTTTATTATATTCCAAGAGACACACAGTTAAAGTGTAATTAGGAATGTAAGTATCACATCACACACAGGAGTGACAGGATATTTTCTCTGCGCTCATGTCTGGCTTTAATTACTTTTACAGGGAAAAACAGACGCACAAATCATGCTCGCAAATCCCCGTTCCCTTTACATGACTCCAGTTCTTCCCCCACTGTTATTCACCCTGCAGCTAGAGCTGGGCTGCTTTGTGAAATAAATCCATCATGATAAAAGTGCACTCACGAAAAAAAAAAAAATAAAGTCAGTATCGCTCTGCGCAGACATGGAATGTAATTTAGGAAATCTTGGAATTCTGACCTGACAAATTGAGATAAAGCAATCTCACCTGAACACTCAGCAGATAATAGCATCCCGGGGTTTAACTACTTCAGGTTTTAACTTTAGGCCACTGAATCTTTAGTGTTTGCATTAATACCTCAGCGCGAACGTCCCTGTAATTATTTTTGTTTTCTACCTCAAAGTACACTTGGAGTAACAAAAGTGCTGTGGTGATTGCTTATTCAGGGATTTCCATATTTTCAATTGTTCTGTGCTGGTTTGGGTGCTTTTTTCCCCCCTCTGAATGTTGGGAGCCGAGTTCAAAACATGTGGCTTCATAGATAACAAGGACCGAGACACACGAAGCTACAGACACAGTTCAGCAGTCCAGCAAGAGAATGATCCTGGTTCAATGGGCTGTCTGTTGACATTTTGCTCACTGCGGGGAAGATGTCATCAAAAAATGTGAAATGCAGTCACAGAACGGTTTCACAATGAACGACACAACGCATATCGATCACAAAAAAGGATACGTCAACAATATGTCACCAAATTTAATGATAAGCTTTGAATTATATCTATTATCTTTAGTTAAACAACAATACTACTTCTCAACTCTACTTCTCACAGCTGCACACAGCTGCAGTCTACAGCAGGAGTCTACCTTCAGATTTCCAACCTTAGCTTAAGGGATTCACAGGGAAACGATGAATACAAACCAAACCCTTCCCGCTGCCACTTCTCCACAATAAAAGTGTTCAACCGGAGGAACATGTTGAGGCTTTAATTGTGAAGTTGCTACAAAAAAAATGCTATATGTTCGACAGTGAGCTGTTCAGATTGGATTGGATCAGATTACGGTTACAGTTATTATAATTTTTTTTAGTTACTTCCTTACAAAGACAACATGAACTTGTGGCAGCAATGTAAACAGATGCACCAGTAATTTTCTTACAAAACAGGTGCTCAAGGAGTGTTTGTTCTAGTATTAAACTGCACCTGCTGTTTGTTTGTTTTTTACCATGGGTTGATTCCATCTTTAACGTGTGGTTACTGCTGTGCTACATTCTCCACCTTAAAGTCCATTCCCCTTTACGCTTTGCTACTACTTCCTGCGTTTACACTGAAGCAAAACATATGTCACAGATTAGTCCACCACATTTCTTAAGAACACCGAGCTGGGCCCAACATCTGGGTTATTTGGATATAAAGTGTATTTCTGTGAGTTATCCAATTAGAGCTGGGCCGATTCCGATTTTTCCTTACTGTGTTAAAAAAAGCAGACGAAAAGCCTTGAAGAAACACACGTGAAATGGTTTTATACAGCGTTTTTACTGGTCTTAATTACTGAGTCTATTCGTTTTGGAGGAGGAGACCACTGTGGATCATTCAGAGCACCTAGAAACAAACTGAGCTAATGTTACCGGCAGCTCGGCTCACAGCCCCTCAAGGAAAAGTAAACTAACCTGTGTTCGGCCAAGTGGAATGCCGAATGCAGTTGTCCAGCTGGGCAAGTGAAAAAATGAAAGTGATGTCTGTAACGTCATCTGAAAATAAACTGTGTACTCTGTCGCCGAAGCAGAGCTTTTCCAGCTGACCTGTGCGCGCGACTCGTCGTACCATCAATCATTAAACAGGGCCGATGAGAAACATCTGAAACACTAGACACTATAGAGGTTAACTCTGGGGTCAATGATGTCGTTACGTTACAATCGTTAAATATCTCTGGAGCGCTTCGTGTGAGACTGTTCCAATAAGGGCTGCAGTGTGATTGTATCTCTTTCGAAAGCTCTGTAATCCAGCCTTGAACTTGACTTTTTGGAGACATTGTAGATAAACCCATAGTTCAAAACCCAACACTGAATGTCGTCCGTGATATTTATCCATTTTTCTGTGTTGCAAACAGTTATTGTTGTTAGCATAGTTGTCAGCAACCCACTGTCAATCCCATGGTGCCTTAGGCCGAGTCTGTCGACCAAAGAGAGACTGGATTCCAAAAACATTTGCGCTGATGATGGTAATGAGCTCAACCAGCTCTTCAAAGAGGAGGAATACTCAGTGACAATCTGTTGTTGAATAGCAAATGATGCAGCGATATCAGCAATATTAATAATTATAATTAAACTAATTGAAGTTAATCCACTGCATTACTTTAGGTTTTTTTCGTCTAGTAGTTCTCTACTTTCCTTTCTGCCAGCTCCATCCAGAGGGGTCTTCGGAAACATTTTACCCATTTTAAAACTATACTATAAAAGGAACAGGCTACTTCCTGGTGAGAGAGCAATGAAGGAAGCATTACTGTCAGGATTAAATTGTTGTAATGGCAGTGTTTACTCTAAATGAAATTGCTCTTGAACAAAATGAAGGGATTTGATCAAATAAATGCGTGTATATCCAATAACCAGCTAACCAGCAGCGACTGGGCTTTGGATGTACAGAAAGAGGAGCAACTAAATCATGAATTGTTTAGTGTGTACTCAGCAAATTATAATCCAAACCATATCAAAGGCTTTTTCCCTCCTGAGGATACAATCAGAAAATGCAAATGCAAAGCAACTCGTATGCTGAAGTAATTTTAACTGTACAGAAGCGAGCAGATAATGAACAAAATCCGATGCAAATGTCTCCACATCCTGCGTGTGCTTTTATTCAGATGCATATGTCATGAAACATGCATTACACTAACTGGAATTAATTGTCTTTGATGCTTGGCTTGCACTCAAATGAGACACGGGATTATACTGATGGTACTGATGGTTCAGTGTAGGATAGATAAGGGGTCCGGGGTGGTCTAAGCATGTACTTTAAATGCATGAAACCCCAGGAAGTAAGGATTGCTGTATTTCCTTAATGCATCCAATCTGTGATTTTAATGTTATTGCTATTGTATCAGATCCGCTACTGGGACTATTTTCTTATTAGTTGAGCATGTCAGTGCATTTCAACTTAATCACAAACGCAGTCGCATTTATTTGTCAAAGACAACAGCTTTTCAAACTTGTTTTTTCCTGTTCATCTGGAAGAACTCTAAACATACAGGAATAGAATACAATCAAAATACTTAAAATGGTTCAAAATTATATTTTTCTACTAAAAATATATATTAAAAAATGTGAAAACAATGTAAAATGGGTCTCCGCTATAGGCTAGCGACGAACCTACATAGAATTATCACCTAATTCTGCTGCTCCTCTCAGCTTTATGGAGCTTTACAGCAAGTTCCAGCCCATTGTTTAGCTGTCTGGCCAGCAACTTCACTGTTCAGGTCCACTCTCACTGCTTTCATAATGTTTTCCGGCTGCAGCAGGATGCTGTTTTCAGAGAAAAAGCTGTAACACTGTACACAGAAACCACAAAAACAGAAAGGCACAATTTAGCAGCTAATTAGCTGGATGTTGAACCCCCCCCTTGGGGGTTGGTAGAGACCCAAAACGGAGCTAAAAGACAGCGAATGCAATTACTTTTAATCAGGAAGCCGGGAACACAACTCCTTATGAATGATAATCTTTATCCGTAACTGCTGGATGTGTAAATAAGCAACTGTTTGCTAACAAATTCGACATATGAGCTTAAAAGCTTGTGTCAGCTGCCCCTTAGGTTACCACAAAAATCAGTTATTGCAGAATTAAGGTAAATCAGTTGTCTCCTTCCATGTACATGTTTCTGCATTCTAAATGAATGACTGTCTTATAGAGTTTCAACATAAACATGTCTAATCTATAAATAAAACTGTTTGCAATAGAGTCAGGTATGTACTTCTGCTGTAAATATCAGGATAATTAAGAGTTGTGCCAAATGAGTTGAGGGAGGCTGTGTATTCCAATGTAAAGCAGAAATCAAACCTAAATCTCTAGTGATGAGGTAATAAGTACAGGCTATTTATGTGCAAGTATACTAGTTGAAATGTGTTGCGATGCTGCATTTGATCAGCACCAGCATGGAGGCAGTGGGCGGGTGGGCGGTTGCAGTGGGGGCAAATGCCTTTACTCTTTTATTCAATGATTTGAGTGCGAAACAGCGCTGGAAATCCCAATACTGGTCATCTGACAAGCTATTAGGCTCTAACCTGGGCTGAGGAATTTATACTGCAGTATTTCCACTAGATGTTTAAAGCAATTCAAATGTGACACTCACATTCACGTTTGAATAACTCACACTTCAGTAACTCTTTGGTCAGCATTTAGCATTTAAAGCCACACTAATGTTTTCATTCTGTGCATGAAATCAGAAGACTTTACTTGACAGAAAATCGTAAGCTACTAAACAGTATAGAGAGGTTTATGGCCTATTTAAAGCAAATTTAAAGCACTCATGCATACATTGATTTTGCTAGTCTTTTTCTTTAAACTTTAATGACTGTAATTAGACCGTGATTGGTTTGGGTCTCAATATGGGCCACATTGTTAGCCAAATAATGGAGCATTTTGTACATTTTAAAGAATCTATCATGCTAAAACAACATCCATCACTTTGGTGGTCCATTTTGAAAACCCAGTCCGAAACTTTAAACATTATTATTCTCCTCCACAAGATGGTTCACAATGATTTGAGACAAAAAAAAAGAGCAGAAAAGTCTGCAGAGCTTTTCAACTTGCAAATGCATGTAAGCGCTAATTAGCAGACATGCATAGCCCTTCATCGTTGAATAGTTCAATATATGGATTTGTCAGGGTGGATCACGGTGTTTCGACATACCAACCGCTTTTCGTGTGGACCAGTGGTGAATGTGGAAAGCCAGAAATCTTCTGCACCTGGGAATATAATTGTCAAGTCACTTAGATTGATAAACAAAGACGACGCTGTGATCTGATCCATCTAACACTTTACTCGGTCTTATCAAGGCAATGACCACGTCTAAGTCGCAGGGCTGTGTGGATGTCCGTGAGTGCGTCTCGGTGTGTGCGTTTGAAAGAACCACTCAGGTGTTCTCCCCTAGGCCTCCCAGATATCATCAGTCATTATCCTCGTCATTCATCAAACACTGCAGGTGCACGTAAGCATGGTAGCCTTGTTGGTGCCCGCCTCCCCCATGTCTATGTACTTTTTTCTGCTGCTCTGTCACTCGCCTTGCCCCGTGGGGCCTTTCCAAACGTAACTCCTGGGAGGCCGGGGGAGATGCAAATTTGTACATTCTGGAGGAGCATGCTGATGTAGTGAGTAGAGAAGAAAAAGGAAAGGGAATACATATGAACCGCAGATGATATTTCAATCCGTCCCTTATGCTGTGCCCACTGCCTTAACCCTGCAGAAATCCACCCTGAAACAGAATTAACCTGTGTGATACCAGTGGTCCTCTGGACAAGTCTACTTTTGTTGAACATTAAAGGTCCTATCTGTTCCGGGGGAAAAAAAACAATCTCTATGCAATGTTTTCATGTTGCTTTGTGTTGTAGTTGTGGTTTAATGTTATGGATTACATCACCCAGGTGGAGTACCTTTCCTCATTTCCACCCACTTCAGGGAGTATGTTTTTTTGGACTGGCCTTATGTGGAACAACCCTGATAATACATTGTATCCTACACTGACATCAATGTCGAGCCCTACATGGGAGCACTTTTACAACAACAAAATAGCTAATTGGAGCTAACTATTGGCTTTAATTAATGAATTACTAATTTCAAAGTCTTGTATCTAAAAAAATATTTGGGCCTCTCGGGCCCCCATATGAAATTTCCACATGGTTCAGTCCACTCCTGCAGGATGGACATGAGTAGTTTGTCTTCAAAAATGGTAATTGGACTGATGCTAAGCTAAGTAAAATGGGGCTAGCAAAAGAGGAATGAAATGAGTCAGAATGAAAACAATTATTTGAAAACACAACTTCTTAGCTGTGTTTCAGAATAGTTTAATATTGGTAATTGACATGGCTAGCTAGCTAATGTTCTTATAGTTAGCTTGTGAATAACCCTCAGTTTGAGAAAGCTCAGGAAGAAGCTACTAAAAGTCCTTTCAAGCTGAATTTGTAGAAGTTTCAGCTCTCATCTCATCAATTACAGCAACTTCGTGAATGACTTCAAACTATGATGTAGCGTCAGACATGCATTTCGCATTTTATGACTTTTCAACTGTTATTAACGTGAAAACGGTCACACTTACGGTTAGCGGTTAGCTTTAGGCACAAAAACTACTTGGTTAGGTTCAAGAAAACGATCATGCTTTAAGTTAAAATAAAGACGCTAACTTATACATAGCTAATGTACATGCCTAACGTAGGTTCAAAACAGTCAGTTTTAGTTTTAGTCAAACAAGACTAGCCCATACAACCAACTCAACCACCTCCCAATTCAGACTTTTCTTGCCCTTTATATTCCTACAGAAGATGGGCGCCTTAGAAATTATGCTAGAGGGGTAACTACAGTGTCATACTTAGGAGCATAGTGCCACTAATCGGGCTGCCATAATTAACATTGAGTGAGAATTGGATAATAAGTTTACAGTAAAATTTACAATGTTCCAACAAAAACATTAAGTAATGGGTTATTAAGTATTATACAACATCATACACTTTTAAATTACTTTTCAAATATGATCAGATTTACTATTAGGTTTGTAAACATTACTGAGGCAGACAACATTGAAGTTCAATAACCGAGTTACTGTTCGCATTTCAAGTTTCTAAAGTTTTATTATGCAAATTTTTATGTTACAACAGACTGGGCTAGCGTTTGTTATGAACTACACCCACATATCAGACCCAACCACAAAACCCAGTGGGCTGTTGCCTGAAACTGCCAAATCTAGAAGCCAGAGAACAAATCTCCAATCAGTGCCATCGGTAACATAAATGCTTTCAGATGCATGGCATTGAATGGCTGCACTTGCATGCGCTCCTTATCCCACCCTACCAGGTTTTTTTTTTTTTTTTCAGGAGATTTATCTTGGCTCTCTTTTAGCAAACCAAACTTCTCCCTTTAGAGATAATTAGTATTTTTTGATTTTGCCAATGCATTTTTTTGTTTTTAATAATCTAAAGACATATTGCATATTATGCACGCCGACTGTGCACTACAGCTCATTGTTGCCACTTCCCAAATAACTCTGCATGGCGCCTAGCATACTGATCATCTTTTTTACATTTCTTGTTGTTATTGCAACCCTCGTTTCTGGTCATCCTCTCTCCTCTCCAAAGTCTCGTCCCCGAGACTGACTTGGCTCCACCCCAGCCTCGAACACTGCCAAGTGGCTGATTGAAATGCTTTAATTGGGGTTTGGATGATACTAGCCGAAGACATGTGCCTCTGCCCTTCCATCCCCACACTCCCTCTTGCCTCCAAACTTTCACTGCCAGGGCCACAGTAGTCAGACGGCATAGAATGTTTTCTCGTTTGTGAGGTTGGCGCGGCAAACTAGTAAACACCAGCCTGTGACAGAGGGGAGTCATCGGTACAGGAACCAACTGTGATGATTTTAAAGGGAGTGCAGGGCATTATGAGTTAGCAGCCTTCTCTATCACCCCCAAAATGAGTTTCCTAAACCTGATATTATGTTGCGCATCTGTTGTTACTGACTTTTTTTTTCTGGTTTGAAGTGGTTTGTGTTGTTAATAGGACCCTTCCATTCACACCTCTTTAAATGTTTAATATGCCATCTGCGTTCCTTCAATGTGGTTTCATTTATTTGTTTATTTATTTATTCAGTTTGGTTTTACATGGAGCCAATCACACATGCCATTAACATTAAATGAATACATCTCTATCTCTTTTTCCAAACCCCCAGATGGTGACCAATGGAATTGTTGCCTCCAAAACAAATTTAGGACGAGAGCAAATGTACAGATGGAGGGTAGAAATTAATTTCTTGCAAATTACATTTCCTATGTAGATTGCCGTCACATTAATGGTCTGGTTAATGCCTCTGCAAACGGGGACTAAGCGGAGAGAGCCCAAGAGGGAGACGCAGAGAGGAAATGAGAGAGGAAGATGAGAGGAAATGAAAGGAACGAGAGAGGCAGAGGATGGGTGTGAAGAAAAGTGAGGGATAATGTGCTGAATACTGGAGGGAGCTATTGTGCATTGATATGAACTTCGCATAGTAGATCAGAAACTTATCCAGGTGTCGCCCACTTTGCTTCTACTTGGACTTAGCTGGCAAATTAAAGAGACAGCAGGGGAAGAAGTGGAGTGAACGAAAGCATGGCAGCTGTAGAATGGGGAGCACTGTCATTCTTTCTGTCACTGTGTCTGCTTCTCCTTGACACATACAAAGAGTCGAGAACATTTACCACTGATGGCTAACATGTAATGTCATATGCCAGCCATGGAAGATTCCCTGGCCCTTTGCAACTATTGCACATGTATACTTAGAACGTTATTGTAGGGATAATGACAAAGTGCATAATAGCCATGGAAGTGAAAGTCCTATTTAATTTCTCCATAGACAACATTGGATGTTTCACAGTTGGAGCACTTCAGTGATTGGGTTGGTGCAGTTGAATCATCTGTGCAAAAAAAATGCAATGCTTCGCTAGAAAATGTTTTGGTCCGCTGATTGAAAGTTAAAGGTAAATGCATGTAAACATAAAAACACAAGATGAGAATTTGACTACAAGGTGCATTTCGGCAAGAAACATCCAGAACACACTGTTGAGAAAATGGTAAAACATTGTGCATCTTAATTCACTTTTAGAGTTTTGAGTGAATTTTGGATGAATTCTATGACTATGGGTTCAAGGTCATGCGTACTGTAGTATTTATTGCCATCCGCCATGCCGAACATGAGGACAAAACAAGATTTGGCAGAAAAAAATACTTGAAATATTAAAAAATCGTGTTCAGAGATGAGAGGAAACGATCGGAGAGAGACAAGGAATGATATGCAACAAACCTCCCCGGACTTGAACCTGCCATGTGATGGTTCATGATTGATGATATCGCTGAAAGAATAAACCTAAAGTGGGAAAAACACGCATTAAGAAACAGTGAAACCCCCACTTTGTATCTCTATATACAGTAAGATGCAGTCTCTCATACATGAACTACACTTTGAAATGGAAGATATCAATAATATATACAGTATATTTTTTTTGTAGATTAGATGGAGAGTTTAGAATGGGATGTATCCCCCCTCATTCTTAATCTGGGTCCATCAAATGAGCCTCATTATTATACAGACAAATGGAAATTAGCTAATTATTTCCCCCCAACTAATGGCCTCACACCATGCCTTATTAGATAACATGTAAGCAGGAGAGCATCAGAAGTCTTCTCAAATCCTAAGTACAAATTGAATACTGTACTCATAATGTACAGATTGTGATCCATAATAACATAAGCACGATGGAGACTTCTAGGTAATGACCTTTCGTTGAATATCATAAAATGACAATGTATTATTTGTCATATTTATTTAGCCAAATTGAAAATTTAAAGGTTTCTCCTGTCAGTTGATGAAAAGTGTAACGCCTGCGCCACAAACCACTCCACAGACCCAACAAGAGTGCAATACTGAGTAAATCAAACATAACTTAAATATATTAAAATATCCCAAAAGTTGTAATTTACATGACAGGAAACATTAAAATGTACTCGTAGGCTATACAAGACACAAAACAAAAAAACCATGTTACGCCAGAAAGTCATAGACATTTATTTAATATTTGTGGTTTAGACTTCTTGGTGTCAAAGATGGAAGTATACTTTTCATTTTAAACGCCCGGCCAGTCACAGGGCTAATTTATGCTAATGTTATGGCCTATCAACTTTAATTCAAGCCTGCCTCAGCTTTCACTGCTTTTCTCAAGATACTGTCAGGCTGTATGTGTGTATGACTCAATGTTAAAGTTGGCCAAATGAAAATTGACACATCCTTGTGAGCTTTTTTGCTCCTTCGTACTCTTGTCTTGCTCCATCATCCAGTGCTATCAAGGTTGTTAGCAGTGCTTTTCCAAGACCACATACTGTAGAAATGCTAAAGTGCTGTACAATTATCAACTCCTCTACTGGTGACCACTCTCACATGTAGCCATATAGCCTCTAAAGCCTTTTTTCTGTTCGTGGTCATTGAAGAACAAAAAAACAAAAGCTGGCCCATTTCAGCAGAAGGCAAAAGAACTAGTACATTTATAAACGGAGATAAAACCAAAGGAACTCACAGGTGGATTAGGAGAAGCAATTTCCCGCACGGCTTCTAGAAATTGTTATCAACAAAGTGAGCTTCATTCAGAGACAAAATGCCCATCGTGTAAGTAAAGAAATCAGCCTTTACAAAACGGCTAGAGCGAAGCAAAAGCAACATCTCTGAGAATTAAATATTTAGCAGTGAAAACCAAAAGAATAAAGAGAATTCACAAACAACGCATCCCTGAATCTCCCCTCAGTTTTGACTGGCTTGGAGGTGATTGCATTTTTTCAAATTATACTCCTGGCTGACGAGGTACTATTTAAAGTGCTGATCAAAATCCATGGCGAATTAAGTCCAGAATTAGCAACGGGATTTTTCTGTAATTATTATTTATTGGGTGCAAGGACAAATCTTTTTGATGCAGTGTGTGTGCGTGTCTTAGAGACAAACAGTCTCTGTACAAACTGAGAGTACAAATGTTTCTGACTGGTGTGATTGGTGGAGGATGGGGTGGGTGGGGCACTCGATTTTTGACGAATCCTCATCGATCATAGTGGTTGCATGAATGTGCATACAGCAAATGCAATCTGTGACTAGAGGCACTATAGAATGGGTTCGCTTTGAAACTTTAAAGTTTAAAAGTGTGGTGATGCTAGAACAAAGGTCACAGGGTCTCCAAAGTCAACAGTTTGCTCACTCTGAGAGCACAGAGCTGCGTAGTAGATGCATCAGGACGAGCATGGGGTCAGGATATGAAGAAAAAGTTTGGCCCTAATAACGCTTTGGAAAAGGTCGGGGGGTCATCTAAATCAATAGGTTTCTTCCTCTTGGTAGAAATTTAAAAAATAAATGTCAGTTTTGTGGAACTGTTGGTCACAGACAAACAGGTGACTAGAGACAACCTGTGGAGGTAAATGGTGCATCAATAAATGGCGATTATTTTAACTCTGATGCATATGATCCTCCGGATAACAGCATTGTTTTAGGATATTATTTTGAAAGCCACAATCTTACAACTGATCTAGATGCAGGAATACCAGAATACAGATCCAGTGTGGATGGTATTGTCATGGTAACATGCAAAATGTTATTGGTTCATAACCATTATGTGGCTAGAAGGTTTGTACTTCTGCTATTAATTGGTCATGTTGCACATTTTTCTTGACACATGTATTTGTCTTCTTAGCCTTTTACAAGAAGGTAGTTTTAAAGTTAAAATAACTCTAAATTAGTCCTTAGTCTTAATTGTTCCTTGTTTGATGGTGTGTATGATGCTGATCCATGTATTTGGGTTTGGTGTTAATACAATTAAGTGATTAATCAAATAGTCATTTATGAAGCAAACATTCTCTGGTTTCTGCTTGGAAAGTGTTCGGATTTGCTGGGTTTTTTCTGTTCTATATCATTGTAATTGAAATATGTTTGGCTTTTGGACTGTTTGTCAAACAAAACAAGGAATTTGAAGATTGGGCTCTGGGAAAATGTGACATTTTATTGACCTTTTGAAGCCCATCCATTTTGACCTTAGTTAATACAATTAAAAGGTCTTGTTCCTAACTGGTTCACACAGCCGACTATTTCTCAAAGTTTTGAACACACATCCACATTTATACAACCCCAATTCCAAGAAGAATGTGATAATTTCCTAATCCTTTTTGACATTCAATTCAAATGAAAACAGTACAAAGACAATATATTTAATGTTGTATCTCATCAACTTCATTGATTTTTGTGCTTATTCTGAATTTTATGCCAGCAACGCCTTTCAAACAAGTTGGGACAGGGGCAACAAAAGACTGGGAAAGTTGTGGAATGCTCAAAAACACCTAATTGGAACATTCCACAGGTAAAGAGGTTAATTGGCAACAGCTGAGTATAAAATCCTCATCCTCAAAAGGCTGTCCTTCACAAGCAAGGATGGGGCGAGGTTCACCACTTTGTGAAAAACTGCGTGGGCGAATAGTCCAACAATTTAAGAACAACGTGTCTCAACATGCAATTGCAAGGAATTTGGGGAATTTCACCATCTACAGCCCATAATATCATGAAAAGACTCAGAGAATCTGGAGAAATCTCTGCATGTAAGGGGCAAGGACGAAAACCAACATTAAATGCTCACACAATGAATAGCTAGCTTAACTAGCTTACTGTGCATTGCTAAAGCTGTTTCTATGCTGAAAATTTGCCTTGTCATTACAATGATGCAGGTTATTAAAAACACTAACACATCTTTTAACCCAACTATGTAACATATAGTTAATGTATTAACCCTAGACTGTGTGTAACTTCTGGTACGACATCATATTGTCATAAATACATAATAAAACAAAAATACCAACACATTCTGACCATGTTATGAGCTATCACCATGACGATTAGAACAGTAATTAATAACTGTTATTATGTTCGTAGTTGAGGATGTTTGTCTAAAAACTTTAGAAAAAAGTCTCTAAATTTCTTCCAAATGTCCCAATCCTTCATGCTGAAAGTTAGACAGAAATAACGGTCAGATATTTGTTAAAATAATGGTGTCAGAGTACGTACTTGTTGCTGAAACACAGAGTCAATGAGGTCTGCCAGTGGCCAACAACACAGAATAGAAATGAGCTTACATAGGTGCCGTTATTGTGGTTTTGGTTAGGTTTAGGCACAAAAAATTGTGAAAGTTTAGGAAAAGATCGTGGTTTCAGCAACAATAACTTTAACATACAGTATAATTACGTCAGTCAAATTTTGTGCTTAAGTACCGCTATGTTGGTACCAGTATCCAAGGAAAGTATAACATGGTCAGGATGGATTGGTGGTTTAATCACAGGACTTTCATTCAGGAGGCCAGGATTTGCCAGAAAACATGATTTCTTTCTCTTTTCCGCCATGCTCGCATATCCCACGAATGTCACGTGTGAAACCAATCGCATTGCAATCTTGTGCATACTAATTAAGAAGAGTTAACATGTGGCCCTGGAACATGGCCATTAGTCGACAGCAACAATCTTTAGTTCCAGCCTGGGTTGCATTGATGTAGAGTTAACCACACTGCAACCATGGTGCTGTGCACCGATGACAAAATGGGACTCTGAGTATAATTTACGCTTGCAGAGAAGTCAGTTCTGCTTCAGAATACAAGAGTGTTGAAATGGTGTAGCCTCACACTTCACACATGCTGTCAGGTTCTATTAAGAGTGAAGTTTATCACAGATTTAAAGCTGCAGAGAAGCTTGCTAAGTTTTGCACTGGATATGACGTAAGCAGAGAACGAAAAAAAGAAATCACCAATGAGTTATCAAATCTGATAAAACTTTGGGCCTGTGTGCTCTATTCTTTGGTGTATAATTTCCAAGATGTCCTCTCATTTCAGCTTAAAAGACCATTGCGGAGCTGCGATACGCTGGGATGTGATCACACCCACCCCTGAGCCCAGAATCATCTCCCATTGTGGCAACTCTTACAGGATTCTCTCTCTTCCCTGTGTATGCATCCATCTCCTCCTACTTCTACTCCTTGACCTCTTTCTATGAAGTTAGTTTTGCTGGGCTTCACCTGTCCAGACCAAATGGAAACCACCAGCTTTCCCAACACCTTTGGGCTTTCCTTGACTGATGAGGTCAGGACCTTCAGTGGTCGGTATCTCTGGCTCGTGTGGTTTTTGTTTACACTCAGTTTTTGGGTTTCTTCTCCTCTGCAGGAAGCCTTCTTTTTTCCTGTCCTTTACCATCCCTGCAACTCAGCAAGCCTGTATTTACAGTATGTGTGTGTGCTTACATGACCATGTCAAGCCTCAGCCCATTGATGTTTCTCTGAGCTTTCTCTTCAGCCAAAGGTGCACACTGCTCCTCCAACATCCAACTGTCTGTATCCACTTCAAAGGAAGACTAGACTAAGGCAGCTGAGCTCGAACAGCACAGAAGCCTGGATACGAGCCTGCCTATGGGTTTTCCCATTCAAAGACCATGACCTGAATGTGTGCCTGTAGTTCATGTGTGTCTATGTGTGTGTGTGTATGTGTGTGTGTGTGTGTGTGTGTGAGATAGTGAGTGGGAGCGCTGAACATATAAGTTCAGACGTGATGTGTGACACATGATGTGTGAAGACCGTGTGACATATGAACGAAAAACACACATGCACATACTCTTTCAAAAGTGCAAAGGGTTAGGTGTGCAGTGCCACAGACGGGTGACACAGACAACGGGTCCCCAGGGACTCTGCTGACAGGCTGATATTGCACACGTTCAACCTGAGCAATTCATACCACACTGCTGTAATCCCTTGCTGCAATTTTAAACACATAATGAAAGATGTTTACTAGACTTTGTACAAGAAGTATGGTGTGTGATCTGTGAACTGTTTTTCAAGGGAAGCAAGTATGTTACATTTTTTTGAAGCACTGTGGTATTAAAAAAAACAAAACAATATCTATGCAGTAGTAATAATTTGTTGACCTTCTCTCTACATACAACATTTTTAGTCATGTTATATGTTCACATTTTCCTGAAATGGAGGCGTTGCATAGACCTTCGTGTTTTGTACCATGCATATATTCTGTTGACATACTGCATCATGTCTTATTTTGCAAAACAATGTGAGCATATTGGCTCACGCTGAGACCAATTTTCTTTTATAAATTGTTTATATTTTAAGTCACACTACACACATTAATTGCACTTTTGAAACATCCAAAAGGTCAGACTTTAATGCTCAGACTGCGTGGATTGATCATCCGTCACAGTGTGGGAGCTCACACTGAACATTAACACGCAACTGGCTTGGTACTTTGACATTATGGATAAAGTTGAATTCAAATAAGCTGACCACGGCTTTAAAAATTGACATAATAAGAGTAAAGCAACGCTAAGTTGTACAATTCTGCTTTGAAAGGAAAGCAAGAAGAGAGAAAATGACTTGCTTGTAATCTGTTCTATCCTGTTGAACAGTCATTTTAGCCCAAAAGTGCCCCAAAACAACATGTTTATAATAAAGAAAAAATGTTCTCTATAGGTCTAGTGAGGTCACAAAAGCAATAAAGCAAACAAAACATCAGATATGGGATAAAGCCGTTCGTTTCAGGCTTCCAAAGTAATAGTTGCTTTTTTTAAAAGCCTGACCACCATCATTCTTGAACCACAGCCATGTGTTTATTATTGTAAACATGATGACGAAGCTCCTCTACCTTCAATGGAGGCTTAGTGTTATCACATCATAGAACAGATTCACTTTTCAACGGTGATTTGTGATGGGTGTGGAAGATGTCGTTTTGCCACAACATGTAAAATTACTACGCCGATAACAAGTTAACAACAGTTCTTTAACAGGTCTTTTCACAGCAGCCAGCTTGAGTGGAGGTGGAGCTATGAAATACTTGATACATGTATTCACTTTACTGATTTTGCAGTCACTGACTGTGTGGCAAATGTATTTATCATTTATTGAATTTATTTATTTTGGTTCAAATATTTATCAGCATGCACATATCGGCATGATTCAGAAGTAGTTCAGTCTGTTCGTTTGAACGGTTTTATTCAGTTAAGTATGAAACTAGGCCTGTTTTAAGCACTGCTCATAGTGCAACTACCTATCTGAAAAATAAGTGTAAGAGTGCAAGACATCATCATGCTGTATCGCACACATAATGATTTTCCCTTTCAGCTTTTTAAAAAGTAGTGTCCTCTCAGGCGGCCAGAGCGACTGTTGGTTGACACACATACCCACACCTTTACACCTACTGTACGCGCCTTTGGAAAGATAGCCAGAATTAGGGATGAGATATATCAGAAGAAGCATATGCATAAGCGTCACTTCTCTGTCCATATCTTCTTGTTGACACCCAAACAAGCCATTATTGAGTTCTTAATGAGATGAAAGGGGAGCAAAATCCAATCAAAATGGCATTTTGACGGCGCCCCCTTCGGTCTTCCTCCTCCGTAATAATTAACATTACGCTCAAGCCCCGGCAGATGAGGACCTTGTAATGAGGGTAGTGAAGTAATGATATCCCATTATGACATGCAGATCCCTTGCTGAATGCACTGCCAGAGCTACACTCTGGTGAGGCGGGTAACTCCTTCTGAATACACTCAGGCAGCAGCAGTCGAGTCCTTCATCCTCATACGGCTCAATTTAAGAACGTCAATATCACCAAGGGCATGGACAAACACAACTAGTAATTGAAGCAGTAATCATATTACATTCAGGGCCAGGTAATGTTCATTTCCGTGCTATTGAAATTGATTTTTGATGCACGGGGAAGACAATACCAAGTATATTAGCAACAAGGGAAAAAAAGTCAACCATAATAAGTCGCCGTAATATGAGGTTGCATTAGGTTTTTATTTGATGTTCCTCATTAGTGGCTAAATGGAGAATAGAGGATAGAAGATGTAACTGTATGAGAGGTACAATGGGCAAAAAGAGCCGTGGCAAGACCGAGAAAGCTTTGAACACCTGGTTGAGACAGGTGTGTCCTTCTACTGGGAGCCCCAACGCACATGGTTTGTGTCAAGCCAAGGTTGCAAAGGGGGGAGTGCCTTACAGGGGTAAAAGAAAAAAAAAATGACATGGAGCTAGGTTGTCCTTTCATACAAGGTATTTCAAGTCTCCAACAGAGGCCAGTGGCCTTGTAAGTAAGTCCAGGAGCTGAAAAACAATCACCAAATGATAAGCTAAAGCTGTCACATAACTGGTACATGAACGCAACCTGTCTCGCCGCTGATCAAAAAGACAGGCTCTGCCATCAAAAACAAATCATCATCATACCTCTATATTACAGTAGGTGTGGTTGCCACTGCTTTATTATTTTTTACTGCAGCCATTTTAAACCATCTCAAGCCATCTGTTGATGGCGCAGCAGGATTAAAAAAAAAGCCTCGGCGATCAACTGAGATAATTACACGGTTCAGCTTCTTTATCTTTGCTGTGTGCATTCACGAGCCGCAAGGCGTCCTGCGGCTAAACGGCATGCGTTATTACGTGACGTCATTTATTGCCAGGTCGAGACGCTGAAACTTGACTTAACTTCCTCTCAAGCTCAAGGTAATTGGCCATGTCTGCTGGAGCACCTTTGCAATTGTGTGATGGCAAAGGTGGTGAGGAGAAGGGAAAAAAAGAAACCAAATGAATAGATGTGTAAACCAGGCAGTTGGAGGAATTGTAGTTAAATGTTGGCCTCTGGTCATTTATTATGGTTTTTAGCTGGGGATGAAAATATTGTAATAGCAAAACATAAAAGGTAGAAGTGCCTGCTCTCTGTTAATTCTTCCTATTGTACTGTACAACATTTCCAGATTGTTGCATATGCTAAGGAATCGCAATGTTTTCATCTGCAGGAGTTTTGTCCAAGCCACAGCTCTCTTCTCTGCTTATCCTTCCTGGGCTTTCACCATGCATGCCGCAGCTGATAGTGCTCCGTTGGGTTTTATGTTCTGTGTCTTATCGGGTCAGAGGATTCCACCGAGGAATGGCGGCATTGTTGCGGCTGACCTCGCCAAAAGTCACACAAAAAGGAGCTACATGGGGCAGTGGCAGGCAAAGTGCTCCAAGGAGACCGCATTTACAATTCAAAGGCAAATTAACAAATCAAACACTTTGTCATTGCCAAAGGAAATTGATGTTAGAAAATTGAGTGACAAGTGTTAAATATTGAAAACTTGGCTTAATCAACACATCATCAGCCAACAAAAGTAAAAGCACTTGAGTGAAGGTAACATGATGACCTTGGAGCTTTTGTGAACGCAACGTCATCTACATAAAGACAGATTTTAAGGTCATCACTGTCATATCCAATCTGTGAAGTGACTAGTCAGGATAAATCGAATTACAAAGATATCAGCGACAACTGCCCTTGTACTAAGTCAATGCTTTCATCCATAAGAACTTAAGTTTTCTGCAGTAATCAAGTGGGAGGGTCTCACAAAGTTGAAAGTAATGGGAATAATAAATGAGAGGATGCCAGACATGGGTAGATGCTTAACTGTTTAGACAAGGCAGTGTCAGGCACATCAGAGGGTATATTATTATGCATCAATCACACACATCTGTCATTCAACACTTACAAAGACGAAGAACACAGTAGAAGAAGAGAGTCTACAGTCATGCGAGCAGCTCCATGGGGCTGTACTTCGGCACAGTGGTGCATTGAGCTAAATGCTAACGCTGGTATAGCAACATGCTTTCTATGACTGATTACATGCTTATGTTTTACAGCCGTAATGGTCATCATCTTAATTGGTTTCAGAGGTTTTCAAGCTGTAAGGCGAGCCTCCTCACGGGAGCACGGGTGAGTTAAATTGCAGGCAAAGATGCTGTGTGTAGTTAAGGGACAGGTGCACGCATTCATACAACCACAAGCAGTTTGTAATTGTAGATTGGCCCCCTCGATTTGGTCGGTGAATGGTAGCAACAATGGCTCTTGCTGTCAACACAGGAAGCGCTTCAGCTACGTTTTTTAAGTCATCTGTGTAACATACGTCTGACAGCAGGAATGCTCCCATTGTAAAGAATCCATCCGTCTACCCCAACCAAGTAATGGCTATATGCTCATAAAGCAACCTGACACAATCACTGTTATTAGTGTGTTAGCGTAGAAATACAGTGCCAAAACACTGGTGAACTACACTAAATACCGTGCCTGAATGCAACCTGTGTAGACTCGGATGGAGGACGGAAGCTACAGCACTGCTAGCATGATGCTCACGCTACACCTCTTGTGTTGACATGGTATGACACACAACTCATGGAGGCAACTGAGGTACTTGAAACCGATGAATGAAGTGATTTTCATGCCAAGACAATCATGGAACTACATTAGCTGAACCAAAACAACGGAAATGTGATGATCAAGCTTGGGTACTTTGTAATAAGGCACGAGCTAATGATAGCATGCATCTTGCTCACTAGAGACAGAGACAGAAATGTTTCAAGCAGAGAGGGGTATTGTCATCCATAAGATGCAGTTAAAGATATTAAAACTATGGTAACAGTAGAGTGTTTGTTGGAAAGGGATTGGTTAGGCTAGTTGAGCACAATTATCTCGACTTTCTTTGACGGGAGTCCCACAGCGTCAGACTTTGAAAACCCCTGATGTAGTGTATTAGCTTGCTAAAGTTTAATGAAAGCTGCCCATTATTTGCTAATTAGCACTGGCACACATGGATGCCTCATAGTGCAACTAAGCTATCATACAGGTTTTGAGATATTTCAGTCCAAACCAACTGAGCAACCAACATTTCCATTTCCCCGAGTTTTTTTCAGTGTGGATTGTCTGTCATTAGAGCACATTGCTGCATTTTGATGTAGGCCTGTGTGTTAGATGTCTTCATGCCTTTCACGACCTGTCTGCCATCATTTCTTGCAGTCTATGATTGATGATCACAGAAATCCATGGCAGTAACTCAAGTTCACCTCTGGATTGCAATCAGCAAAGACATTGGCAGTGCAGTGAACGGGCTGTTGATAAAGGTAGAGTGTGAAAGAGACAGAGGCGGTAGTTCCCCTCGGTAAATGAGCCCATGTCGATGCAAGTGACCTGTAATTATAGATAAATCCCCTTTGCATCAGACCATCTGCATCATTGACTCCTCTGCTCTCGCTTGGCCTCTTTAATCACTTATCTAAAAGCGCCGGTACACTTCCCCAGGCCCTTGTGTTTACATTTGCTTGTTCTTCACACACCTATTTTACATAGGACTTAAAATCCTCCGCATCTCCATACAATAAATGCTCCTACACTTTGACACTCCAAGGAGAAGAGGGATTTTTGTTTTCCTCGCAGAAAAGCCCCACATTTTTGAGAGTGAGATTGATTAGTGTGTAAGAGCATCCCTCTGTACGATGGCAGAACGAGTGAAGGGAGCTGAAGATGGTGGGTGAGAGGACACCAGTATGTGAGTGTGCTCATGCAATTGTGAATGCAAAGGGAGCACCACGAGAGAGTCACAGAGTACCTCACTCAATATAACAAAGCCACTTCCACCAGTCCTTCAAACATTGTGTCATTGAACACATTGTGTCATTGAACACAAAAGAAATCAGAGCTGTTTGTCTCCCATCTGAAGCAGACGTTGTTGTGGAAGGGACTGTAAGTAGCTGACAGCCTAGCTGTTGGAAGTACCACAGATGCAGCATCTAATTGTAGTAATACAAGCACTGACTGTGGTTTAGTAAACCTTGCCCCACCCCTCCACGGCTGGACAAGGAATGGCCTGAGAAACATGACATCAGTGTCGACCTGGTCCTGTATCCATGTCGACAAGTCAGAGCTGCCCACACAACATTAGGCAGGCGGTTTTAATGTTGTGGCTGACCAGTGTATGTGATTAATCTGCGTTTTTAACTGTGCATTATCTGCCATAAGAAAATGTGGTCCACTTTACTGTTTGTTCTGTGTTGCAATGAAGCATGTTGTGAGGCTACACAGCGTTAAAGCGGAAGCATGCCACTAATTATTCTTCCATTTGATACATTCATTTACCATGTCGAGCAACTTTGGCAGGCCCTTTCAGAAACCTTAACGATCCTGGCCATATATCATAAACTTTTCATGCTGTTTCAAAGACAGTTGCCTGCAATAAATGTCCGCTTACATCCTCAAAGGGTTTTAAAAGCCAGACAGGAAAGGTCTGGATCTTTCATCTGGCATTCACTTCGTGTACAGAGAAGGCATGCACCACTATTGATGGCGACAGAATAGATAATGACGCCCTCCCCCAGCCCACGTAAAGCTGGATGAAAATGGTCAGCCTCCCTGTTGAGTGCCTGCACGTTCAAACCTCCCAGCATGCTACTTAAAGCAGCAAAACGTAACGGATTATTGAGCAAGTGACTGTTTGAAACACTAGCTTTGTGACAAAAGTCAATTTGTTGGGAATTCGGGCTTGAACATAAATTAAATTCAACCCCCGAGGCAGTCAGTCTGATTTAAATATGAATTTACCACTGTTTTACCACCAAAACCATACCAAAAAAAAAAATTAAAAAAAATCAAGCTTTATTATAAATAAATGATATAATGGCGTGGAATCAAATTAATGCAATCATTTATGTTAATGCAAGGTAGAAATGTCCACAAACCCACCACTTTCCCTACATCAGCTAGACAAAGGAAACTGTAAAATTGTTCTGGTCATACTGTCTTGAGAGGAGCCTGCCGTTGGTCAAAGCAAAGTCAAAGGTTTTGATAAAAGTACAAAACTCTGACATTCATGTATCATAAATATTATTATCTTTCTTGATTAAACACTATTGTCCTTCACCTGATAAGTAGACAAGTATTTATCTTGCAGATGAACACTCAATCTAACTTGAATATCGCAAATAATCCATGTGCACATTGTTTACTCAGACATCAATGCTGGGAGGTTCTCTAAGGCAGAAGAATGTAAAAAAACAAAAACAATACAGCACTTGGTGACAAGTTATGCTGAGTAGAAGCCATGCTTTCATAGGTCCATGAGGTAAGTGTTGGGTAGTAATAAAAACAACCCTTGCACGTACAAGGTAACCCCTTTGGAAGTCCTAATGGTATTGTAATTGCAGACATTGTGCACACAGCATGAGGGCACATAGCAGAATGCATCATCTCTACGTTGCATGGCAACAGCTGAGCCCAGGTAGCAGGTGTGAGCATTATTTGATTCAGGAAGTGTGTGTAGCCCCGTGCTGGCATCCATAATGGAGCCAATCCTTCAGGGCTTCATGTGGATCTCCAAGCAGCTTGAGCCCTGAACATAGAGGTGCGTTCGCTAACACAGGGGTTCCATTAACCCCCGTGTTAGCGAACAGTTATAATGTTGGCAGCTGCCAGATGGGACCTGGGATAGTGGGATGGTTCACGTCATCACATAATGTGGCAGGTGTTGCGCTGGGAAAATCCCGAGTACTGAATGTTATTGTTATGAGTGGGGCAACATCGGGTGATAGACAGGAAAGGGCAAAAGCAATGAATATTTGTGGGGGGGAGAAATGTGTTTTTTTTGTTTTTTTTTCAGCTCAAATGAATTTTCCAGACTGCTCTGACGATGCTTATCAAATAACAACTTATAAGTCATCACTCTTTCCTGGCTTGTTGTTGCATTCTGCCATTGCTTTGATATTTATCAAAAAAAGAAATAGGACTTAAAGTCAATTAAGGCTTTTTGTATTCTTTTTGGTATCTCATAAAGTTTAGAGTACAGCTGGCGTATCAAGGAGGGCATACTGTGAGATCAGTTACACCGTAACCACAGCATGTCTTGTCTTCAACGCTCTCCCTCAGTGGGGACTCACTTAAAGTTGGATTATGCTTGATCAGAACTTGTTCCACCTGCCACCGTGGCTGGTTGATTCCAAAATCTGCCAACCACTTACGTTTGTTTGCCGGCCACGTTCTTGTGTAAACTGACAGCATTGTGTCACTGCATGTGGGGAATAAAAAGTAAAACAAGATGTACAATTTTCAACCAATCGTTTTTGTTTTTCATTAGGTATATATTTAAACTCTTGAGAATAACACATAATCATTCTCTCTCATACACATGCTCTCTCACATATCTTTTTCAACTCCCATCTGCAATTTATACTGTTTCCCATTGGCATTTATAGAACATAATAAATAGGTGTATTTCACTCTCACTTTTGTCCAATACAAAGTCACAGAACTGTGACTGATTCTGTTCCAGCAATTCTCTGTCACAGTGTTTTAGGATGGCTCCACTTCATCCACTTATTGACACCTGCTTTGACACGAGAGGGAATAACATACGCTGCTCGTCGTTAGTGTCTGAGTAAAACAAGCAGATTTGTTATTCTTGGTGTGCTATCACAAATTGCTCCATTACTGTACTTTAAATTAATGGCCACTGTGGCCAAAAAATAGGGACCTAACTGGCACC
The DNA here is from genome assembly GCA_037974645.1 of Hollardia meadi. Lineage (NCBI taxonomy): Eukaryota > Metazoa > Chordata > Actinopteri > Tetraodontiformes > Triacanthodidae > Hollardia > Hollardia meadi. The sequence continues at coordinate 1,725 of JBBPCS010011289.1, read as the reverse complement.
GTCAGATCTCCGATAAAAGCACAGCAGCGTATGCATGGCAAGGCAGCTGTAGTGAGATTTGTGGGAATCCACAGTCATGAGTCCACAGTTGGAAGGGCAGAGTCTTGTGGCATTTAGAGACAAAGCTGTTGCTCGCCATTGTTTGTCATGCTGATGGATCGTGCTTGTAAGTGCCGTGCATACTGTAAGTTGGTAAACCAAAGTGAGTGTCAAGTCGGGAAAGCCAGCCGCATCGGGTGTCAGTGTTCCCATACAGGTCGGCTGCACACATATTCCAAATTTTGTTTGGATCCATGAAGATGAGTTGTCAAGCCTACAAAGCCTCATTGTTTCTCCATAAAAATAAAGTTACCACTAAGACATCTCAAGCTTATGCATTTACCTTTTTCCCAGTCTGATCTCTACTCATGTCGGACCCCAACTGATTCATTTCAACTAAGGATCTTTTAAATACCAGAGCTACTGTGAATGCAAGCTTTTGTGCACATATAATTTAGCCGTCGCAGTATGAACTAGTTATAGCCACCTCATTCTCCCCTACTGTCAATATTTACACAGCAGACAGTGGTCAGTGTTCATCCTAGGCCCTGCAGCGATTAATTTCCCCATGGAAATTAGCTACTGATGCGCAGCAGTGTAAATTTCCCATGTATGGTGAATTGAATTACCTACCTCCCATCAGTATTTACAGAGAAACACATATTTTATGGCTGTGCCAATTATAATATATTTTGAATTATGGAATGGGCTTCTTAAGGAAGGTGGGGGCTGCACACAATTTATTGCCGGACCTGCCATCACTTTGAGAAATGGCCACAACATTTGCATTTCCCAGTGGGTTTTGAGTAGCACGTTTTATTCTATTTGGATAGCATTAAATTGGGAGTGTAGGGCTTTATGGTTAGGGGAGGCAGCTCCTTTAATATGGACTCGACAGGCAACCGGATGAAGAGTTGATCTTCAGATGAGTCCGTCAAGTAAATGCACTATATTTCGACAGCCCGTGTCTTTAATATTAATAATACAGGCTCACAGTGCGTCTGTGCATGTATATCTGTGTGTGAGTCAACTAAATCATTGCACCGTGTTTGTTGCTGGGGACAGAAATGGGTCATCAGGTTTGTAGTGTTTTTGAATTTGCTCGCCATGGTTTCTTACAATTTTTTGGTGGAACTTTTTTCAACAGACGTAAAAGAACTATCTCTGTTCTTTGGGCAATAAAGGAACTTCCCACTCTTTTATATTAATTTACTTGTGGAGCCTTTTACACTGTCATTAATTGAGTAAAAGCCAGGCGAGTGCACTTTTGCCTTTTGCTGCGCTAACATTTTACGGCAACATGCAACGTGATTCTTCCCAATTCGCTGTGCGATTTTTACATACATGCGGGTACAAGGAAACAAGTTGTTAAGGGAGCAACAAGCTAGGAATTAATATGAGAATATGCTGTATACTTTTGTATTTGATTCCCGATGCGTTCTCAAATTCTGTGCAAATATAGATAAATTATGGACCATAAGCGTGCTGTAAATCGTGTAAACTCTTTCTAGAGATCTGCTGCTGTCTTAGCACCGAAAGCATTGAATGACCCTGTGGAATCTGTATTGGAACGTGGAGACGTTCCCATTTGCCACCAGTTCCTGTGTGCGCACTCTCGCGAACGAGATGTTGCAGACATATCAAAAGATTTGTTTTTGCTCTCTACCCTCAACCAAGATGCTTCTA
>JBBPCS010011258.1:0-29828 GCA_037974645.1 Hollardia meadi | reverse complement strand
CACACACACACACACACACACACACACACACACACACACACACACACACACACACACACACACACACACTTAAACATACACTTAGTCATACAGGAAGGCAGTGGCACAGAGACAAAGACACACACTCACACATACAAGACACCAGACCGTTCCCAAATATGTACATTCCTCACACACGAATGAGATCCTTGGCACTTTCCTCGGCTTCGTGCCCTCTTGGACAAGGACTCCTGTTACATGAGTCCAGCCGTGCAGTTCTCCTATACACTTTATGTTCTGCAGAGAAGTGCTGACATCATGCTGTCAACCCTTTTGATGGATGTTTGACTGCAGCACCAATTTTACTGCTACATGGGACCAAAAACCTAGATTTCTAACTTTGATTTTTTTTAGTTCTTCCTCTAACGTTATGTAAAAATATACAGTTAATAGATGTATTTGAGATTTTATAAACTCCTGAAGTGAATAAACCTTTCCCCCCCACAGATTGTAGATTACTAAAACAGTTCCTCATCTCTCTTAATATAACAGATTATTATTCAGTATTTTGAAAGTGAGATTTAAAATATTTATTTAAACCTAAGGATTCCCCACTGGTACATCAGTTGATTCCGGTTGTTGAATCACTCATTGTATCGCTTCATCCATGGTTACTAATTGGTAGCAGTGACATGTGACCAATAATCATCTGTCAGACCCTAATGGAGGAAGAGTCTGTAAAAATAGAGCCACTACAAGTCCCTGCATTGACACTAACAAAAATTAAGCATAGCATTAGTTCAGGCAGGCCATGGATTCAAGATCAGCTCACAATTTCAGCTAAATTAGCTGATCTCAAAGCCAACCTGCATCAGCTGATGGCTCAGCTGATTCCCTTCTATGCATCTAATTGGGAAATCTCATTCAGGGCACATTATTTAAGCTGCTTTGGCCTGCCTACTCTTCCTGCTTCCTCTGCAGGCCACTTTGCAAGCTTCCCGACTGAGAACAACCAGGCTGTAGTTGTATGTGCTTCAACTTACTCTACTGCTTGTGTCGACAGTCCATGATAAGAAATGACTCGGCAGACTGACTTCATTGATGTTCGACAGCATCCACCATCTGAAGCAGAGGAAGCCATTCACCAATTGTTTTACAGGACAGATAAGAAAAATCTGACATACTTGACATGATAGAAGAACTCTTAGGTCAACTTTGTTTACAACATAACGTTACTATCATTAAATATATCTGAAATGTTGGATGTGAGAGACTTGTTTGTTGTCCAGAAGCTAACCATTGTGCTGTTTGTGTTGACTCCGATGGGTCCAATCCCTTTCAGATGCTTTGTAATCCAGCCTTGAACTGCAGTGTCTTTTTGGAGACTTCGTAAGATAAATGATGAATGATGAATCCGACACCGAATGTATCTGTGATTATTTATCCATTTTTCTGTGTTGAAAACAGTTACTGTTGTTGTTAGCATGGTTGTCAGCTCTCCACTGTTCTGTCCTGAACCTTGGGGGTCTTTGCTGCTGCTCTCTCTGCTTAAGCCTTTCCATGTAGGCACATGAAAGGGCAGGGAGGTGTGCTCTCCCTGTTTTAGGCTTTCCACATATGCACGTGGAAGGGCAGGGAGGTCCCAGAACAGAGCCATACCGCCAAATAGAACTTACTATAAATCAATATATAAGTTTCTTTGACTATAGTGATCCTGACTGAAATGTAAATATGAACGCAAAGATTTGTACATAAAAACATAGAAAAAGGTCATCCTACATATATTCTCACATTTTAATATATTTCCTATTCCTATATTTAAGTTTTATTATGTGTCAAGTAGAGCAAACTTTGCTAACTCTGGGATCACCAGTAGGATTATTGTTACTTGGTCTTCCTGCCATCCCAGAGTGTTATTGTAAAATCATTCCTGATTTATAGAAACTGTATTTTTTGTCTCTCCTAATTGCTCTGTAAAAGTACAATTAAAATTGAGGCTGCAAAAAAAATAATACTTAATGCATTTTCCCTTATAAAGATACTATATTCACTGTAAATGGGGTATATATGCAATAGTGTTTGCAACAGGGTCCCTTTCTTTTGCTTACACACATTCATTCAATAGGACACAAGTCGACATTGAAAGCAACTGATACAATAATCATAATTAGACATTAAATACATAATATTTTCACTACAATTTCAAATTATCCAATTAAAGGTTTGGTGTATCAAAGCAGATTCAGCTTCCCATGATGCACTTTAGGGACACATGACATGTTAAAGCTGCCATTTGAGACAACCACCGTGGCTGAGTGGTGAAGCACATTACAGTATTTGCAGTTCCTCTGATGGTCGCTCAAGTGGTGGCTCTAAGAAAAGACTGATGGGTTCATTGGGCAACTTCTCTCTATAGCATCTCAAAAGCTATATTTACTTCTTTTCCACAAAGATGATTCATGTGAAGTATTTTTGTAGTGTTTTTCCTTGATTTGTAAGTGTGTCAGCCAATCAAAGTTGTTGTGGGCCACTTGTTTATCTCACATAAGTCCAAGCTTCAGATCATCCCTTTACATCTACCTCTTGTAAAGTCAGGTTTTCTCATAGTTCATGGCCCTTCCCTTGTAACCCTTTGGTTAGCCAGCTATGATGAATTTATAATAATACACAGTAAAGGTGTTATTGGAACATCAAACTTTTATTATAATTGTATAAAATTGTAATTGTTTATTTTTTGGGATATTTGGTAATCCTACTATACATAAACTAAAAGCATTACACTGCAGAAATAATTGATCTTAACAACAACACACAGTAATCTGACTGTTTTGAAAAGTGATACCAGTGTATTTCTCTCTCTGCTGTGTCCCACCATTCCTCAGGTCATGGTGAGTGCTCTGGCCGACTCAATAATCTGGCTGAAAGCAGGCCACATGGCTCGCTATCTCGTGAGGAGATCCCTCTGTGTGGCTGCTCATTTTTTTTCAGCCGGCATCTAATCCTCTCAGGAATGCTGAACTCTCAGACTCGGACTGAGTGTGCATGTGTGTGGAGTTAGACATTGTGCCTCAGCGTGTGTGTGTGCTAGTGGCATCTCTGTGTATGTGACGCCTATTATGCCTTCATTATGATATCTTACAGTATATATAGATTATAGCCCCTTTTTATTGAAATGGAGACTGAAATAGTACATAAGTATAGGCCTGACTTGATACTCTTTTAATTTACACAGAAACAAGTGGCTCTAAATATATAACATATCAAGCTTTTTATTAGCAAGAAAACATTGTTGTTCAGACTGTTGGCCCTTCTGGACTTTCAGAGTCTTACAGAATTACAGTTTCTGAGTCACACGTGATAATCTTTCAAATGGGTCCAATTTGAACTCATTAACCTTGAGGCTTTTGAAATGGGTCAATTCTTGCACCACAAAAAGTTTGCACAGACTTTCCCTTGTAGTCACCCTAAAAGGATTTCAATGTCCCTGATATTCTGTAACAAACTGATAAAAGGAGAATAAACAGATTATTGAACAAAAAATATGCTTTATATTGCATTTTGCAATTTGCCTTTTTAGCCTTCCTGTCCATCCTGCCTTACATTTTAAAATATTCCTCGTTATTTTGATATTTATGCAACTGCATCGCAAAATTACATAGTTCTCATCATGCCATCTTTATCAATGACATTATCTTTACCGCCACCACAATCTTCATTTTACATATATATTTAAATATGTAGGTTCTATACAAGAGATGTGCTGGAAAAATTGACTATAAAATAAAGATGAAAGACATGACAGCTCCCTAAAATTGAAGCCAAAACATTTAAATTACCCTGTGGTGCATGACTGCATTATAGGTCATAAATACCACCTCCTCCATATTAGCAGATGGGACGTGCCAAAGATGGTTTCTGACATTTTAGGTTGTTTTTAATCATTATCATGTTTATCATGTTCATTTTCAGATAAGTTTGGTTTTAAGCAGTTATTTGATGCTATTAAAAGGGGGTGAAACATCATGATTGACAGCTGAGCCCTGGTCATCATTGAGTCCGGCGGGTGTGTGGGTGGAAACTCCATACTCTGGCTCCACTGCCTGATCACTACTGCGCAGACTCTGGAGATCATGGCAGCGCTTGTATTCTGGCAACGTGATCTCATGGCGTATGAATAGCACGTCACTTTTAAGGCCACTTTGTGTGTCATTTGAAGCTTTTTGCATCCTATTTACTGGCGTCTGCATTTTATGACTTTTTGACATGCAGGAAATGACAATGTCAGGTGACTTTAGTCGTGTTATCTTATTTGTTTTTTGTTTGTTATTTGTTGTCTTTGTCACGTTCCTTGTTTGGTCAAGTTTGGTTAAGTTTAGGCATGAAAACGACTTGGTTAGGTTTAGGAAAAAAAAAACCATCATGGTTTTTGGTTAAAATCAGTTTAGTTACGTTACGTACGTCATGTAACTTAGGTTCCTTAGGTGACGTAAATTCAAAAACATTACTTACTTTACATAACTTAATTACAAAACTTAATTTTACGGACAAGAATTAACAACGGTCAATATCAACTTGGTCTCATAAAATGTGACTTTCAGAAGCCCCCAAATGTCCTTTGGTCCAAGTTGGCGAAGTGTCGTTAGCAAATTGCTGGTGAATATAGTGGATGATTTAGCAGCTTACGAGACAGATAATTGTCTCAGGAGTTGGTGGAGACTAAAACAGAGCTAAAAAGTAAGAATGGACTTACATTTGTGCAGGTGGCCAGATACATGACTCCAAATGACAGCTAATGTTGCTCCACGTCTGGATGTGTTGGTTCTTGTGTGTGTGTGTGTTGGTCTTCTTTACAAAGTGACTTTGACACACCCACAAATTTAGTCTAAGTTAAACTATGTCAGCAGTATGGATTAGATGTGTTATTTTTCCAATAAGGCTTATTCTTATTATTTTCCTATTTTTCAACACTCACATAAAAATTACTGAATGCAAACCTTAATTAGCAGCAGGCCAGGTCACTTTGGTTCACACAGCCTTTAACTGGGTCAACCTCCTTCACTTGGATACTTTCCACCCGTTCTCATCCCCAGCTCGTCAGATATTGATGTTTTGTCATGACCCTTCGCGTCCCATCCAGACACACAATGTAGCCTTTGGCGTCAGGCAAAGACGCACAAGGGTTTAATGTACCAGCAATGTAAAGCCGTCCACGTCAGACGACTTGGACAGACGACGTAGCGTGACGTACTTTCCAAAGCGAGAAAATGCCAGGAGGGGTGGAGGTCGGGGTTGAGAGAAGGGTGCGTCACGATAAGACCTTTGTGTTTTGGCTAGAGACGCTAAAGGGAAGGCTTAGTGCGTCGGCCATTGATGCCAAAGGGCCTATTGTGCGTCAGGGAAAGCTTAGTGTGTTGGGTGGTGACGTCAAAGGGTACCTTGCGTGTCTGGATGAGACACGAAGGGCGCATAACAGAACGTCGGTATGTGACGAGCTGGGATGAGAACGGGTTGATTTTTTCACTTCTGTGCGAAGAAACACTGGACCCAGATTGAATGGCAGGACAGAGTGGAGGTCTTTACTCTGGGACCTCAGGTTTTTTATACAGGAGAACATGGCCCCTCAAATTATACCTCCCCATTCATCCCTCCTCCTCCTCCTCCTCCTCCTCCTCCTCCTCCTCCTCCTCCTCCTCCTCCTCAGGGTCTGCTTGCTCCCTTCCTTTGAAACCTCAGAGTCTAATCAATAGTCTTTTTGAGCAGGGCTGTTTGGGTATAAACACTGGTTTTAAAAAAAGAGGGTGAAGCCTGTTGATGGTGGCTGATTTCCAAAAGCGTAGAAGTGTGAGCGGAAGAAAAGGGAAGGAATGATGGAATTGGAGAAGGAGAAGGGTGATGGAACGAGGGAGGAAATGGGGACAGGAAGAGGCAAGGTGTGTGTGTGGAAAAGCTGTACAGTAGTAGTTTGTGGTCTTCTAAGGTGAGTCCAGCGGCAGCACATGGTGAGAGGTTGGACTGTGCGCTCCCTCCCTAACCCACTGACACAATGGGACTCTGTGTGGTGGACTTGAGGAATGCTGAAAGATGGCAGGGCTTTGGAGATGAGAGGGGAAGAGGGGGTTTCGGGGAAAGAGGAAGGAGGAAAGAGGGAAGGCCGTAGGAGGGCCGTAATGGATAGGGAATACAGAGATATAACAATAAAGAAGAACATAATGTGCCACCGTCATTAACCTTTGTGCCTTTAACCTTGTTCTATTTAATCTTTACACTATCATATTTCACATTTTTAGACATTTTTTATGTACATGAACTGTTTTAATGAACTGGCTTACCTCGAACTGACACTTGAGAGACAAATACAATATTATGAACTGAATTGAAGAATAAGAAGAGAGACAGAGGGATGATGGGATAGATGAGGACGGTAAAATATGAACATATTTACTTCCTCCTAACATGCAGACCTTCTGTTAATGAAAGAAATAACAAATATTACCTCAAGTAATAAAAGTTTAGAATCCATCCCTGAATACTTCTAACTAAAGGCACATTGCTTTTGTCAGATGAAGACATCTGACACTTAATTATCTAAATAACAAATATACTATATACTGTCATCTTATCAGGGAGGACCTTTATTTAAACTTTATATTTTTGAGTTTGTAGCTGATTTTTAAAAGGTTTTGCAAGTCTGGTCACACCAGAAAATTTACTTGAAAAAGCAACACAAAAGTCAGGTTTATGCTTTATTGGTGTTTAAGTGTTTTCAAACATAACTTTTTGGGTTTTAAAGGAGAAAAAACTTGGGTGAAGACTAACTGGTTGGGTTATTGTCTAACTACCCCCCTACATTAAAGAGCTGTTTCCATGAGCTTTCCTATGGGACCTTCCAAGCCAGTTATTGCCAGTTCTCCCATATTCCCTGGCACGAATAACCAAACAGTCAACCTGTTCTGCCCTTTTTTGTAACATGAAGTACTCTTTATTTGCATTATTTGCTGGACTGCTTAAAGGTTGAAATGTGTGGTTGGAAATGAAAATCAATGTAAAGGACAGATGGATGGTGATTTAGGTTCAGGCAGGAAGCAGGCATGTAGCCTGGGGTATAAAGGGTATAAAGAGAAATTGGATAAAGACAGAGACAGAAAGTGGTGCAGAGTGTGGTATGAGATATTGGGAGGATAAGAAAAAAGACATGGAGACGGGGGTGGGTGAGAAGAGAAGTGAGGAAAGGAAAAATAATGGATGGGGTCAGTCACGCAGGGGGTGGTGAGTGAAAGAGATGACATACAGATAAAGGAAGAAAAGAGGTAACAAAGAGCATAACAAAGTAATGCAGGCTACTTACTGTACTTAAGTTGAGTCTTTAGGTATTTGTAAATTAAGCATGGCCTATGGAAAGTTTATGAAAATACTGTAATCATCATATAAAATAAAATGCATTACAATAGATTTACAAGATGTAGCATGTGATGTCCGGGGAAGGTGGAGCTGGATTACTGCAGGAGTAAGTAAGATATATAAGCAAGGGAGAAAGCATAGATTCAGGGAAGTAAGGAAGGATGAGGAAAAAAAAGAGGAGAGGTCACGTAAGTGATGGTGGAAACAGAGACATACAGAGAGAGAGAGAGAGACAGAGAGAGGTGATGGCAGATTTGTTTACAGACTCCCCCACACTGAGCAGGCTCCAGGGGTCTTAAAGGAGACTGGGACTCATTGGCTGACCTGCTGAGGGCAGTTTAAAGGTGTTTTTTGGTGGTTCAGATAGGGGAGCATTTTGACTGAGCAGCTGACTCTGGGGTACATTTAGATCTTTGAAAAGGAAGTTCACACAAGGACATATTGGGCTACTCTGTAAATAGTCACATCACTATTGTAGGTGCAGTCTTAAAATTAGGCTATTAAAAAGTGCCATATAGGTGAGATCAATACTGGTAGTTGAAATGCATTTTAATGTTTGTATAATCCAAATTTGCAATTAGGTGTTGGATCAGGCAGAAAAACTGCACTGCATGAGAGTATAATATTTAACATCTGGGGAGGTGAAAGATATAGATTTTGCAGAGGTAAAGAAAGAAAATAAATTCCTTCACTCTATAGATGAATCTCACATCATCCTACATTACAGGGAATACACTGACCTGATCTGTAATGACACTGATTACTGTTTTGGTTTACCATTCTTCACTTTCATATGTTCACTGTCTATCCTTACTTTGGGATTGGATTTATAGTCCATCTGACATTTGACAAGGGTTGAGATTAGAGACTTAAGTTTCACCACATGTTCACCAGACGACACCGCTGCACTGCTGTGAGAGCGGCACATTACTTCTTTTTGCATGTGACACATATGTAAGTGCACTAATGGTTTCATTTATAGATCAAATGTAAAGTAATTAAAGGAAGGCAAACTCTTTAACACTGAAACCAGAGTATGAGTGGATTTGATGAGGCCAGGTTTGTAACATATTGATTTTATCATGTATATTTTCTTCTCTGCATGTCTCAAATGACAGACAAGCAGGCCACAATCATAATGTAAGGTTACATTATTGTAACCCTTGTTCTATAAGCACAGGCGGCGCCCACTTCTGGACACTATGGGTATTACTCTCCTCCAACCATGATCACATATTCGCCGACTAGAGGTAACTGCCACAGCCCAACCCCTACTTCTTATCTCAGTCATCGCCGAAAGGAAGTAGAAGACCACCGTGGCCCGGGTCCGAACATCGGACCCAGGCAGCCACAGCTATAACCCCAGGTGTCAACACACAATCAACACCCTGCAGACCCTATGCCCCAAGCCATCCAGGGGACACGGGGACATGTGGTCAAGTTTAAATGGGCAAGCTCGCTACGTTTGTGCAATTTTTCAGTGGGCGAATATGTGATCATAGTTGGAGGAGAGTAATACCCATAGAGTCCAGAGCGGAGCCTGTGTGAGATAGAACCTCCTTGGAGGAGGTAATAAATAGAAATTAGTGCAAGTGAATACACCCAATGAGTGCCAACACAAACTGTTACTAAAAGCCCAGTCAAGCGATAATTTTAATATTAACATTAAATCAAATGTGAAAACCGCATCGGGCCAACTGAGAATTGTTTTATGCAGCTTTTAATCTCTTTTACCTCATTGTGATGATGTCAGAGATTTTCAAATCACGTTTCTTGGCTCGACGAGAGTTTTACAAATATAAATCCTCCATTGATTTAAACTGTTTTATAGACGTCTGTTTTATAATAGTAGTGTATGGGAAAATGACTTTTGGGCCACAGGGAAATTTTTTGTTACAATCCCGCAAGTATAGCCACTGGGCAAAATTGGATGCAGGGCTGAACGGTGCCGTCACATTCAGGTCTAAATATTACATTCATTTGAAAATTATTTTTTATTCCAAAGAGCAGGACATAATGCAACACAATCTCGATAGTTACCACAAACTTTTCCAAAAATTATGAGGAATTATACAGTGAAAAAAATAAAATTAAGATGATGACAAGTAATATAAAGATACTCTAAATATGACATTCATTGTGGATGTGTGCAACGTGACACTGTAGTGACACTGTGAAAGTGTCACATTGCTTTCTTGCATGCACAATGCAAACTAAATGAGGTCCCACTTGTAAAAACTGTGCTCCCTTATGCTATTAGTAATGAAAAACTCCACGTACCAGTGATGTGCACTTTCATATTTACCATCCTATGGTGTTTCTCATTCTCTAATATTCTGACTGAATTAGTTTAAGTATGTGTTTCTCCTGCCATCAGAAAGGGTTGATAGCATCCTTAATGGAGCTCTGCAGGCGTCTGTAATCCAGTCCACCTCCAGCTGAGGAGAGAAACGCTTTAGGTCCTGATCAGGGCTCCTTGGGAAGGCAGGAAGCAGGTCACTGGGCCAACGGAGGGGGACATACCTGCATGTGTAGACAAAAGAACAGTGTTCTGGATGGGCCAGAGTTAGTACTTTACATATGGTGATGATAACTCTTAAACAGATAAAAAGAAAAGCAAACAAATCTCGGCATATTTGTCTTGTGGTTGGAGTTTTTCACGATGTGCATCCGTGAGTATGAATCTTTTACAGAGTGTGTGTGAGGGCTGGGCATAGTGAAACATATTTAGTTATATATACAGCACATAGTTATATATGTCAGAGAGAGCAATTCATAGCCACCTAAAAGGAGACTATGTGCACTGTGGTGAGCACTGTGTATGTGTGTTCAACTAGGGAACATGCAGGACCAACAGGACCAATATTCAGTCTCTACTCTACAGTGTGACATTGCAGCGCCTCAGTTTTAAAGGCCCCCTTGTGGAAGAAATGCATGTCAACCTTTTCAGCAAAAGAGCAGCAAGCCTCTAAGCTGATTATAGTGCACCATTAAACAAAATGAATCAGGAATTAAACATTCTTGCCAAATAATTCGTAGGTATCTAGAATGGCAGAGCTTGCATTATTATCTGTTTTTAACGGGCTTACTCCAGAGTAATGGAATTAGTCACACAAAGGGGGATTTAAGTCATGATGCATGATTGGCTGTTTACAGTTCCCTCTTTATTTTTTGGTGAGCTGAGGGAAAATTTCTGATGGACAGTACTATTTTGTGAAATTACAGCTTTAGTCAAAATATATCCTAAGAAGTTTCAAGAAAGGGAGTAACGCATGTCTTTTTCATGGCATTTTCATCTGTGAAACCACATTTATTTACTGGGAGGTTTTTAATCAGTAAAAAACTTCATGTAATTACACCTTGAAAATGTAGCAATCCAATCTCATCTGTTTAGCACCTTACTGTGTATTTCTCAAAGCTCCAGCATGGACCTCCCTCGCTGGATTAGCTCAGCGAGCTCTAATCGTCCGGTGGCAGAAATCCAGTAAATAACTTCAGAAATGAGTCGAATGGCTGCTCTGTTCACCTGTGGTCAGTCAGACGGGGCCTGTTCCATTAACTTACATGAAAAAAAGGCTGAACAGATCAAAGAGAAGAGGATCCAGTGAGGAAAAAGGGGGTTGAGTTTTCTCATGGCGGCCAGAATAATTTAATCCATCAATAAGGCAGTAATCTTAAGTGAGGGAATGGAGGTATTTATCACCAAATAATGAAAATATAGTGCTGAACAAGCCAATGTATGATTGAAAATTAAGTAAAGTTTATTTATGTGCTTCACAATGAAAGACGAAAGCAAGAAATAAAACAAAATGAAATGCTGAAGGCTGGACTTACTCTTTCACCAGTTGTGGGGAATAGGACATTTAATATCAATAAGATTAGGCACACAAATAACTACAGTAATAATGCAATGTTGACTAAGGTACTCATTTAACTTTTCAACTGTGTTTTTAAGTTATGTTTGATTCATAAATAGTGAATATTTAGTAAATATGCAGCTTTTCTTCCCACTGTTCTGATAACTTTTTCCATATAGGAATATGGATAAAGCACTCAGGTTGTACTGAGAGGAAACAGATCCTTTTCCACTCAAGATCTCCAGTGTAAGTTCGATGGAGAAAATGCCAAAATTGGCACCACTTCCTGCATATGGGGCCCTTAAACTTGCTTCACAGACTGCCTTGTTATGACTCAATGGTCAATGAAGCCCAGTCACAGTTTGACTAACTTGGTTTATTATCTTTCAGTTTGGTTGACTGCAGCACTGACTCAGCAGCTGGGTGTAGAGTTGCTGACTTTTCTAGGGACTGTAGAGCAAATAGTAGCATAGCACCTATAACTAATGTACTGGGTGGCCATATGAATGAATAGTTGGCAGTCTAATTAGAATTTAATCATGATATCTAGTGGTGACGGACATGTATGGTTTTATTGACTTTAGATCTGGACTTTTGAACGTTTCCAGGCATTTTCCACATGCTTTTCTAATAGAAATGTACAATTATTGTCTCAGAAAAGGGCATGTCAGTGGTGCTGAACCCATATTTGGTTTCGATGGGGTCATGTGTCCACACAGGGGGGGAGGAGGTAGGGGTTGGAATGTTTAAGTCGAGGGATGACATACATATCCTCCCCATGTTTTGGTTCCAAACAGTGAGGGAAAGTAAAAAAGCTGATGAAGTTTGTTAGGGTGCCAGTTGTGATGATTCTAACCCCCTCAGTCTGGAAACTCTATCCAACTGCAGGTTTATTGTGGGAGTAGAAAGTCAAATTACCCCTCAAGCAGCTATTTTCTTTGAGCGGGCCAGGATTTGAGGATTTAAAAAGTCTCTCTGTTTATGATGTTTCCACAGGTAAACTCAACTCTGGAGCAGAGGTATTTTCTGAAAGGGCACAAACTCTGATGACTAGGATCAAATGTGGCTTACCCAAGATGCCCTGTTTGCTCCACCAAACAGATGAGTTCAGTACAGCAAATGTTTGATGAGAGCCACAGTTCCAGCCAGGGAAATAAACCACCCTTGGCTGCAGTCATAATACTGCTTTCTCTCACATAAATGCACAACATTTTTTATAAGATTCACTCCATTAGCAAGACCATTATACTCTGGTTATTTTACATTTGAATTAACAGGCAGCACAATGAAGGTACTTCTGCCAAAGCAAAGGCCTAGAGAAACAGAAATACTACATGTGCTGAGTACCGATACAGCTGTTGAAATAATTGTGATACCATGAAAATACCACATCTTGTGTCTGGAAATTTTGCTGAAATGACAACCGCTAGCATATCATAAGTAAAGTAGCTTGCTCATTAAGATCAGTTGTGTAGGACTTGATGTTGATATCCCTTAGTAGCACATTTGAGACACGCTGCTGAAGGACTCTGTGGGATGGTCAAGTGAGCGATGGCATCCTCTGGGTTATGAAGTGGGCACCCTCCTTCATTGGTGTTTCACTGATAGGCCCACGACACCTCCAGGGGGTTCAGCGGTGAATCCTGGCATCCCGGGCTCACCCCCTAGATGCCATCTGCTCACTTGAGGGCCCAGGTGGAGGCCTCGCACTTCATCCACAGCCACTGACTCCCCTTTTCATTAGCTCTGGAGAGGTCTTTGACTGCCTGCCGATGGGCCTTCCCTCGCACTCCCATCTCCCGGAGTAGCTTTGTTGTTGATGTGGCTACAAACCCCCTGCAGCCTACTTCCCCTGGTCGGACCTTTGCTGTCCAGCCTCGTTGTTGCGCATCAGCTGCCAGCTCAGCGTACCTCAGTTTCTTGCACTCGTAGGCTTCCTCCACTGCATCCTCCCAGGGCACTGTAAGCTTGATGATGTAAGCGAGCCGGAGTGAGGTCGACCATAGCACAAGGTCTGGTCTGAGGTTGGTTAATGTGATCTCAGCTGGGAAGCAGAGCCTCTGGCTTAAGTCTGCCACCAACTTCCAATCGCGTGCCCCGCCTAGCCGCCCAGCATCAGGTCTCGAAATGGTGAGTCTGGCTTGACCCTCACCTTCCCGGACAAATGCCATTGCCGGCCAGTAGGATGAGGGGGGAGGAAGGGCATTGACGTACATCCGCCGACTTTCCAGCACTGCTGCAAGACACTGTAACACCTGGTTGTGCCGCCAGGTGAAGCGGCCTTGAGTGAGACTGGTCTTGCAGCCTACCAGGATGTGTTTCAGTGTTGCTGGAGTCGGGCAGAGGGAGCATGTGGGGTCGTCTCCGTACCCCTGGTTGAGAATTTTGGGAGATGGCAGGACATCATAGGCAGCCTTGATGGTGAAGCTCGCTCTGAATGCCTCCATTTCCCACAGCTCTTTACAGATAATATTAGCTCCATGAGTTGTTTGAAAATATCATCAGTGGCTCTTTTTTAATGTAAAATCAGAACTCCATAAAAGGAAATATGCCTCTGAGAATACAGACATATCTGTATTACATATATCATGTTAAAAGACTCAGGTTACAGCTTCAGCATCATCACCAGTTGATGATCTGAAGTAAATAAAGAACCAGTGTTGTTCTCATATTGCAGTGTAGAACTAGTTAGGCCATAAATAATGGAAGGAAAAATGTAAGATCATCATCATCATCACCATCATCATCATCATCATCATCATCATCATTATTATTATTATTATTATTATTTTGTTGTAACATAACTTTGTTTGGATGCTTTGTTTACATACTTGGAGAGAGAGGTTAGCTTTATGCTTTACTGCCCTTATGGGGTTTTATGTATATTCCAAAGCTAATGATATGCTCACTCTTGGACATGTTATTTTTTCCCCTGAGGTAAAATCTTTTTACTTGCATTTTCATTGTTTGACTCTTTTATCTCATAGACTCTAGCCTGTTATGTTCAGGTCCCAGACTTCAGCCACTTTCTCTGTGAAATTATTTAAAGTGTGGTGAAACACTGACATTTAAAGGGGGATAACATGACAGTTCCCCAAAAGTGAAGCCAAAAGATCTCAATCGCCCCTGGCTGCAGTAGCCGCTCCCACCATGTTAGCAGATGGGTCATCAGCCAAACTAAAAAACTAAAAAAGATGGTTTCTGTCGTTTTAGGGAATTCTTAGCACAATGATGTTTGTTCAGGTGTTCATTTGTCTGATAAGTTTGGTTTTAATTAATTATTTGATGCTATTAAAAAGGGAGTCCAAATGACGTCACCAACACAAGATGGCAGCGCTCATATCTGGGATACTTTAGCTTAATTTTTGTACAGTGGGAGAAAGTGGTGACGTGTCATGCTTCTTTATATATGTCTATGAAGAACATGAAGAAATGAGAACCATGACAAAGTATGCAATATGCAGCTCTAGGAGGAACATCTTAATTATACCAGTAATGCGACTGCCAGGCAATCACAAAAACACATCAATTATTTTTGTGGTCTGCTGAGAATGAAAACAGCATTATTTCTCTGATTGAGTCTCAGACTGACAGAGGGTTGTTATACCAATTAGACTTTGGCTCTCTGTGCTCCGCTGTACTCTGCATGTCTGGACAATTACTTTCTGCTGTCTAGATTGTTTGGTTTCATAAGAAAAAATTTAAAAGGAGATGAGCCCAAAAGAATACAATCACAGATCAAGAAGCTCTTCAGGTATTTTTTTAGATTGGCAAGTACACTCAATGAAAGGACTAAATGCACAGCTTATTCATAGTGACATTTTTTACTTGTGTTTCAGAATGTTTAATCTTCATATTCAGTTTATAGACCATTCTACTGTATATCTAAGCCAAATGGGTTTGGTTTATCCAATGTTTAATATAAATCCTTCCTTATGAAAACAACTTTTCAACCTTGCGAACACTTTTCTGCTGCTCGCCACAGAGAGCCCTCTATATGTTCTTCTAGTGGAATCGTTTGGTCGTCGAGGTCGAACTGGGCAGTGCCCAGGTAGGTAAAAGTCTGGATTGTGAAGTGTTCACCTCATACAGACAGTGAAAGCTTTTCAAGCAGCGGAGAACAGGCCTGTGTCAATACTGGGCAAGACAAGGTCCTGATTTATCCAAGGGACTGACGCACTAGAAATAGTCTGAAATACTTACCACTTTTCTAAGAATGACTTACAGTGAAACGAAAGAGAAGTCAGTGGCTGCACTACATTTCCTTAGGTGTTATGCCAATGGGAATGAGGCAGGGTTTCAGCTCAGAGCTCAGGTATAATAAATGAGGGTCTGATTCTCATGGGGCTCCCTTTATGATAACTGCAACATCAATCAACCCAAAGTATGTGAAGCAATGACTCTCTGATTTTATTTTCCAGCACTGAGGAGAATGAGTTTGAAAGGCTCCCAAAGGAAATGGAGAAGCAGAGCTCCCTGCTCGTGCAGTATACTGTAGTGAGTGACTCTCTATGCTGCCACCCCAGTATAACAACATAATAATAATAACGATAACATTCATCCACAAATCTGTCCACCCATTTCCTGAAACGATTAAATAAATTCACTTGTGTAACTATTTTTTCATCCCCCAGTTCTTGGCTCATTAGTTTATTATCAGCCTGCCAGAGACTAATCCTAGATTGGCTGTACTTTGAAGCACAGGAAAATGTATAAGAAATTAAATTCAAATCATTCAGTTTACCCTTCAGTGTTTCCCTCTGTCTGTGACTGGAAGCTAGCGTATTATGACCCATCTGTATATTGTTTGAGAGTGAGATCAAGTTTCCTGGCAGCCAGCGAGTACTCATCCCAT
Organism: Hollardia meadi; assembly: GCA_037974645.1. Taxonomy (NCBI): domain Eukaryota; kingdom Metazoa; phylum Chordata; class Actinopteri; order Tetraodontiformes; family Triacanthodidae; genus Hollardia; species Hollardia meadi. The sequence goes on along the minus strand of JBBPCS010011258.1, from coordinate 13,739 downwards.
GCACAAACTCTCACAGTCCACATCCAAACCAGTAGCAGTTGGTCCAGTTCGCTATTTGTACAAGCAGTATGAAAACATTTGTAACGATTTAAGTTCTTGAGCAAGCAACAGCAAGCAAAGGTAAAATTTATTATATGAAATATGAACACTTTGTAGAGAAAATTAAAGTCTTCTCTGCTTATCTGTTTAAATTTTACACCTGTCTGACTCTCCTCTTTTATCCTGCTTTTTTTTTGCTGTCTTTCTCATTCTGTCTCTTCACACATGAGACTCTTGATCGAAGTCCTTATGAAACGGAAGCCAGTGTGCTGTTTGCTTCGCCATATTTACGTGTTTTTATACAAATGGTCAGGTAGTGAGGGATTTAGTAGCCAATAGTGTTAGTGCTAAATGTGCGTTCTGCGCCCTGTCATGCAGCTAGATGTCCAGCTAGCTGATGCTGCCCAACTTGGAGCTCCCAATCAACACAGCAGAGTTGAGTTAACTAATGGGACCACTAACCAAGTTAGTGGTAACTGTGCAACAGCAGATACAGATAACAAGTCATGTTATCTGCCCATCATGAAACTCCCTAAAACCACCTTGATACTGGTTCCCCTGTCGTCGAACTGGCCTCAGTTTGTCTCAAAGGCTGTGTTCTGTCTCCATCTGGCCATGTGCACAGGCTCCTGAGCCCACTTCAGCAACAAGTAAAGTTATCTTTTCAGGCATTTCAGGCAGAGCACATATCAGTGAAAACCACAAAATATTTTCTCCATAAAATATGAACCAGTTCCACCAAAATCAGTGAATAAAGTTATGTTTTTGTACAGTTATCAGAGGCCCAACCCCAAAATCACTCCGCTCCAGCTGCGCCCCTCTGACATGGCTAAAGAAGCATCAAGGTTTTTTGTTCAATTAAAAAATAAAAACAACAACAACAAAAACGCTGAACATTTATCTTTGAACAGTGGTAACAATTTCCTATGACCACTTATGTTATTTTTTTCTAATCAGTTTCTATTTTTCTGTTAGGAAGGGTGGTGTTGCAAAACAGGATGTAACAGTATGTAATGCAACACATTTGCTCTCAAAACAAGGTCACGTCACACACACAAACACGTCAACTCTGTTTAGATTTAATGTTAATATCCCAATTTGTTGCCTCACCATTATGGAGAGAAATTAGTCTCTATATTGGTGATCAATGAGTGTTACAATACATTGTCCACTCAACTCACAAATGGTAACGCTTGCTTGTTATTTGTAGATCACACACATGTGTTACCAACGGTGAGACTACTTTCTCTCCATATTTGACCTCTTTTTGTGATTTGAGTGTTGCTGCTCTTCTGAGAAACTGTGGAATCGAGTATTTTAATCATGTCTGTTTGAGTCTGTGCGATGCTCTCTGGGCAGTGATTAGAAGATGTTTTATTTAGAGTAAATTGTTCACCCATTCCAGTTCAACACCCACAGCACTTTGGATCATTTCCAAAAATTAATCAAGTGTCTTTTGAAAAGAATACAGACATGCTCTACTGTGCAGCAGAAGCTCAGCCAAAACAAAACACCCTTGTTTCACTTTGGAGGAAAAATGACAAAGACATGGAGCTGGAGAGATGAAACAAATTCTCCTTTATTTGTTACCTCTGCGTAAACTGAGCATGCTCTCTGTGTTAATATTGAATGAACAGCAAAAAAAAAGTTGTTACACAGGAAACCAAACAGATCCCATAAATCAGAAAGGGGACACAGCCCACAGGGCACAAATATAATCATATTCTCTCCTGGTCAGTATTAAAATATCAGTTAGTCCACAAATCTCTCGTTCATATTTCTTGTGATGCAAACAGCAGGAGTTAGGAAAGCTTGAAGCACTTTCACAGTGTAATATTTGTTTTTGTCTCGCTAGCAACATGGCTCTTTAGATGGCAATGCCAGTTAGTCTGTTGGTCCGTCCGTCATTTGGTCCAGACTGGACATTCATTTCCCTCTCAGGATTAATTCCAAAAACTTTAGTGATCCCCAGTTTGTATCTAGTACCATCATCACGTTTACACACAGTATGTAATTTCTGCCAATAGGGGTCTCTCACTCAAAACAAAAGACGTAAGTAGACCTATGGACTGTACTTGGACTGTATTTATATAGTATATATTAACTCAAAGTGCTTTACCACACGCGCCAGCATTCAGCCATGCACACGTTCATTGGTAAAGGAAACCATTCAAGGTGCATAGGCGTGATAACCACTCACATAAACACTCACACCAATGGAAGAGCCATCGGAAGCAATTTGGGGTTCAATATCTTGCCCAAGATACTGGGATCATGGGAGCTGTTGTCTTCATTGTTAAATAACTACCACTGCCAATGAAAAACTATTTGACGTGACTCAGGCAGAAATGTTCTTGTGCAAGGTTTTAAAGTTTGATGCATAATATATTTATATATATTTTGGGGTGCTGTAGACTGATTACATAGTTATATCTTGGTGTACCTGATAAATTGACATCTGAGTGCATGTTTATGTAAAAAGACTATATTTAAATGCATCCCTCATACTGTATGCCTATAGTAACCGTAGGCCTATAGGCCTACGCTCTTGTCTTTTCATAGAGGCTTCATAACCAACTGACAAAAAGCTATGCTAAAAAAAAAGCAATAAAATTACGACACAAAAAAAAATCAACATGCTCTAAAAGTCAACCAAACCATCAACCAAAAATCAAAACTTTAAAAAAAAGTGTAGAGCAAGGTCAGCACATCAAGAGGATTTGTCTGCTTTCACTTTAATGTGCATCAGCAAATCTCTCACTCTGGGAAAACTTGATAAAGTCCAGAGGACTCAAAGCAAACTGAACCCTGTATAAATTTCTTTTGCCTCCTTTTGAGGGGCTTGGGAGAATAAAGCACAATAAACAGAAGCCCCCCTCTAAAGGTCCACAACAAAAGCAAATAGGCCCGGCCTGGCTATAGCTTTATTAGCGGTCAGCTGGTTCCCATTAGAAAGGCTTTGTGAACTGGTATCGCCTCGCAAGAATCCCAAACAAACTGACCACTGGCTGTTTGTCTCCCTCTAACCTCTTTTCACATCCATCGTACTTCTCCAAGCAATAACCCGGGATACCAGCGGCCCTCCCACAAACAGGGGTCGACCATGTTGACCTCTCTGACCACTGATGTCGTTACAAAGCCTCTTCGGTGTAGCTGGTGTTGAATGATTTGTGAGACATCTGTTTCTTTTCTTGTCCTATTGCATAAGATCAATGGATGCTCATAATCTTTCATTTTAAAACAATCCCATGCCTCAAATATCCTTTTTTTTTTAGGGGAACTGAAACATCTGTACTGAAAGAATAGTTTGACATTTAGGGAAATAAGTTAATTTGCTTTCTTGCCTGGAGTTAGATGAGAAGATAGTTACGACTGTCAGATCTGTACAGTAAATATGAAGCTAAAGCCAGCAGCCGGTTTCCTTAGCATGACTGGAAATGGGAAAACTGTTAGCCCCACTCTGTCCTAAGCTAGAAGAAATCCTGCCACTTCCTGTAATGCTCACTGATTAACACGCTATATCCCATTCATTTAAATAGGCCTAGTACAAAAACTGAAGTGTAAAAACAACAAGGACTGTGAGAAGTACAGTAACATGCACATACATTTTGATCCAGGGAACGTTCCAGGTCTTTCACACTTTTTCTCTCCGGTTTGATTTAGATGTAAAACTGGCAGTTCTTGCTATTCATGATAGAAAAGTAAAACAGTATTGTGGAATTCTGTATTTTTCACATAGTTTACATCGCCTTTGATGAGAAGGGCCTTCTTTAAAGTTAAAAGCTCATTGTAGACAGTAGAGTAATTGTGTGAGTGATTATATTGACAATTGTAATCAGCAGACGGAAATGTATATGCATGCAAACAGCTGAGTGGGGAGAAGCAAACCGCCCCTCTTCTCACATGCAACAGATCTTTGAACAGCAAGGCTAGTGAAGCATATTTTACCCACTTGAAAACATATGAACAGTGGAAACAATTTACATTATCACAAGATATATTATGTTATTTTTTTTCCAGTTTCTCTCAGACATTTTTTCCTGTTTTGAAGTGATGTTGCAAAGATTTCCTTTACATCTGCTCCCTCAGAGCAAACTGAAGCAGTATGTAATACAACACATTTGATATTCTTGCTGTCAAAATAATCACAGGTGTGTTAGTTTAAATCTGTTTAGATTCAATGTAAATATACTAATTTGCTGCCTCACCATTATGGAGAGAAATCACCTAATTTTTCTACATACACCATCATGACATTGTCATAACATCAGTTTTTCAGGTTTTTGGTCATAAACCAAAGCAGACAAATCGAAAGTGGACCTGATGATGGCCACGAAAAAAGTCAGATGATCCCCAAAGTCATCCTGACGAGAACATGAAAGAGTGTGACAGATTTCACAGAATCCATTCATCCATTGTTTAGACACTTCATTCCAAACCACATGCCAACCTCCTGGTGGTGCTAGCATAAACGTGCAGACACGACCAATGTCATTAGGATCATTCTTTGGATACCATGAATTTCTGTACAAAATTTCACAGCAATCCAGTTGATTTATTTCAATTTGAAGTGGCAAAATGGCTAAAAAATTAGCCAAGGCACATTAAATTCATAGGCTATGGAAATCTTTTGAGACGCTTTTTGTATACTCTGCATTTAAGTTTATCTCCTCTCAATATGTGATTAGCTCAGTTTGAGCTGCATGAAGTCATATGCGAGTTTTGTGCTGAGGCTGAAATATGGAAGATGAAAACAGAGACTCATCAAATAAAGTTGGTCAGGCCTGCAGCACTGAGCATCCTTTGTTGAGCCAAGCTCTTGGTCTTACTCATGCGCTCAGACGGCCCCATCTGGATCAAAACTCTAACAGTCCGGCCCTGTGCTTCTTTGATCCCAGGAAGTGATCAAAAGAGGAAGAGACAGACAGAGTGAGGTGGGTAGAATCAAAGACAAATAGATACAAATCTTTAAGCATCTATTGTATCAAATGAACACATGAAGACAACATGGTAGGAGAGCTATTGTGGTATGCAGTGGTGGTGGTCGTGCTGGGGGGACTCATAGACCTGACCAAACCAACATGAAGACAAACCAACAAAGCTACTATTCATGTTCCTTCCCCTGTAATCGAAAACGTTTTCCCCCCTGACGCTAAAAACAGACCAAGGGGCAAATCTGCAAAGACAACAGACAGGGAGAGGTCCCTGCCGCTGTGGATTAGGATCTGCTTTCTGTGAGCCACATTCACATCTCCACACGGGCGAAAGGAACCAGGCATCTGCACCACAGAGTGCAGAGCAGGGAGGAAATGAAAGGCCCGATCTTATTCCTCCGTGGGCAGAGGGATCGTATGGCCTTGGAGGCCAGGGGGACCTGTTCTGGATCCTGGGGTTGCTCAGCCTGCTGCTGGCATAACCGAATAACTGCTTTACTTCATCCACCTTTAAATTTAGTGTATGCATGATATCAAACACTTTATTTGAGGTAACTACCTTAACAATAAGGTCACACAATCCTGAGCAGCAAGCAATGAACAAGGTAGAAACTAATCACACTCACTGCTTATTAATGAAGAGTCAAGTCGTTTCTGTCTATTGGCTATATGGCATTTGTAAGCAGTAAATAAGCATTTCATAAATGTTTTGTAATAATGTGGCGGTGATCAGATTGTGTCAAATGTATTAATGTATTTGTCAAAAACTATAACTCCTCCTGTGAGCACCCTTAAATGAGGAGGAGTCAGAAATTGGGGAGTGTTATGTGTATTTTGTTTCTGCTCAAGGAAGTGTAGTCTGTCAGCTTTGTGTAAAATATATTATTTAATTAACCTACAATAATTAAAATTGCGACTGATTTAGCAATTAGGTAAAGTCAGACATCTGATCTCATACAAATCAGCCCAACTCCCATAAAACTTGCTCCTCCTCTGTTTAGTTTTTTAAAGCATTTCATGTTTTATATATGTATTGTTGAAAGGTTTAGAATCAGATGTGAGGCAAACAAACAAACAAACAAACAAACAAACAAACAAACAAACAAACAAACAAACAAACAAACAAACAAAAAACATTTATTTAGTGTCTATTTTTTCTTTTCACTAAGTGGCTGCATTTTCACCATTTTTTAATGATTGGCATTGATTTGACAGATATATAATTGGCATACAGTCATGTACCTGCACTAGCAGTAATGAATCATTTCTGATTAGCTCTGCATCATTTGATAAATGTACTTAATCTGAATATTTAAAAAATGTCATGTAACCATGCAAGATTGCTTTAGATTCATGGCTGTAACAAAAGTGCAGTTTAAGCAAAACTTTAATACGCATTCTGTACCACAATTGGAGGATAAAGATTCCTCCTCACTGTGTTATTAGCACGTAAAAACAAAAGTGGACACCAGCAAGAATGAGGTCCAGGCCGAGTCTGATCACGAGACTGACTGCAGGATGTTTAAAATTTACATATTATTTCTTATCAAAGCACAATCCCTCTCTTCATCTCATGAACGAGTTTGCAGGAAGCCTGTTTAACTTGGAACCAGCTCCGCTTCTGAAAAGATATAAAGACGTAGATGAAGGGATGATCAAAAGGTTGAAACAGCTTTGGGTGGCCTCTAAGCGTCCGATTGCCCCATATTGTGTTTTGGAAAAACTTTATTTTGTTTAGGGATTTGAATCTGCTGAGGGCACTGAGTCGAGACATCCTGTTTCCTGAGGGGAAGATGTTTCTCTCTTTCCTCGTCGGTCCTGGGGTGCTGCTGCCTACAGCGCTGGAGACACTTGAAGGCCACAACTGTCGTTTTTTGATGTTTTCATCCAAAAAAAAGTGTGTGTATTGTATTTGGATGTGAGATCAAAGTGCGCAGCGCAAAGATACTGATTAGGTCGATACATCTCAGAGTCGCTGTCAGTGTGTGAAATCCTGGAGTTATAAAGATGATGAGATGATTCATTTGAATTTTTTTCTTCCAATATGGTACCACTGTAACCTATACAGTATATTAAAAAAGTAAAAACAAATTCTTCTGAATGCTGTCAACCTAGAAATGTTTTGTTTATACAGTTTCAGACTTAAATTCCTTTCTTCAGTCTATTAATATACAGCCAGCACGATAGAGTGTAAATTAATATTTTGGACCATTTCAATTAAAGGGTAATTCCCATTTATTATTCCAACTTAGATCTTGGTTTCATAGTTTTGATCACTGTTTCTGTCAGTTAGAATAACTTTGTGCTCAACCAAATAATTGCTGGGAACATGGCGACATTGCTTACAGTGACAGGGAAATATAAATGGCGACAATAGTCAATATCTACACCACTTTATGTGGAAACCTGTGTGCGTACACAATTGCACTATATATCACAGCTCAAAGTTGGACTAGAAGATGGTCTGTGAACTGTGATGGATGTTTTACAAGTTTCCATAATAACTTCACACTTTACATAAGTTTTCTGTACCAAAGAAGTATGTTTTTTAAAATATGATCATTTGAACCCTCATGTTTCTTGCTAAGTTTGACTTGTCCTTAGCAGTTGTTTGTTCTCAACAATGAAAGCTGCTATAATCTATATATTTTTTTTAATTATCAAGGGATGAAATGACTGTATAATGTGAAAGGGGTCCGTTGTAGTGGTAGCCCCCTGTAATTATAGGATTCCATAACACCTCAGCAGTGCCACAGGCTGATCGCCTCCATGCCACGCCGCATTGATGCAGTAATTCGTGCAAAAGGAGCCCCGACCAAGTATTGAATGCATAAATGAACATACTTTTCAGAAGGTCAACATTTCTGTATCATAAATCCTTTTCTTGATTGGTCTTATGTAATATTCTAATATTTTGAGATACTGGATTTTTGATTTCCACGAGCTGTAAGCCATAATCTTCAAAAGTAAAACAAAAAAAGGCTTGAAATATTTCACTTTATGTGTAATGAATCTAGAATATAATAATGAAAGTTTCAATTTTTGAAGTAAATTATGGAAAAGAATGAACTTTTCCACGATATTCTAATTTTTTGAGATGCACCTGTATATATATATAAATGGCAGTTATAAAGTCTGATGAAGTAAAGAAAACAGTATTTTAAAAAAAAAATCTTTATTTCTATTTTTCTAACTTAAAAGTAGAATGTACTCTTGAGCTCTGTCTTACAGCATGGTGTGACCACCTGAACCAATCGGACCAGCAGTCCTTCATAACCTGCTGCAGCTTTGAACTAAACCTCCTCTTAAACACACAGCGCTGTGTCTCTCTCCTCTGTGCAGGTATTTTCTGCGCAGAGTGTGTGCACAGTGTCTCCTCAGGCATCCTTTCCCTTCAGTTTTAGACTCTAACGAGCAGGTTAGGGAGAAAGGAATGTGGTAATTTGAGTTGGTGGTGGTGGGGATGGAGGGGGGAGAAGTGCAGCTAGGCTGGGTCTCAGGAATAACCTGAGGAATGACAGAACAGAGTTGTACTGCTGCGCTGACAGCGGTATTGTATTTCTACAGACTGTTAGAGCGTATTGGAGCAGCAATCCGGGTGAATTTTTAGGATGGGAAAAGATAGAATACAGATTAATCAAATATATGGTGCAAAGGACAGATGTTATCAGAAACCTTCAACCCTATATAAACAATTGCATTGCTACCTGCAAATATGTTCACTGGAAACATTATGTAGATTCTGGATTGATTTTTAAACATTTAGAGCTTACCTGTGCTGAGAACTATTCTGGAAGAAATAATGAAAAGGACCTTTGAGAAGGCGCACATCATATAAGCAGTCTTACCCTTTTTATGAGAGGAACATGGTGGGGTTTTTTTGTGCCATATACTGAAAAGTGACCTCAAACACTGTAGAAAATATACGCTGATCTCATGAAGATGTCATTTAAATGTGACAGCCTAGGTTTTCATGTAATTGCTGCAGACGAGCAGATCTCCCAGGCCGACAGACACAATTACCTTGTTGTTCGTCACCTCCCTCTTGCAGCAGCCTCATCAGAGGCCGTCTTTGTGTGATGACAGGTTAACACACACCTGGCGTGGCCTTCAGCTCACTAGTTGCCCTGTTGAATGTCAGGGGAGTGAGTTGCCATGGAAACAGATGGATACCCATGTCAGCGGTTCATAAAAAACAACGGCAGAAGACCAAATATTCACTGTAGTAATTAATCAATACCATTAATGAGTTGAAATATTATTTTGTGAGATTATTTTACATTATTTACAGTGTCACAATCAGTAGGTATTTTCAAGTAAGTGGCAGTAAATCCCAGATGACGAGGCAATAAGTGCGCTAAAGTCAGTGTTTGGGGTAATTAGGACAGAGACAGAGACAAGGGTGGGGGGAGGCAGAAGAGGGAGAGGGAGAAGAAAAAACAGAAATAGAAGAAAGAGACTCATCAGGGAGAGCAGAGCAGAGTTTTCAGCCAGCCGCTGAGCTCTCATTCATGGGCAGTTGGACGTGAACACTGGGCACTCTGTGTCTATGGAGGTGATGTCTACTGAGAGATGCTATCTTTACCTCATTAATACAATGGCCTCATAGACAGCATACAGTGGGCCAGAGCTACTGGTCTCCATACTGAGCCTCACCACTTAGCCATAGCTACGGCCAGGAAGAGTGCGCCACCTACAGGTGCTGAGAGAGAGTGTGAATGTGGAGGTAAAGGCGGAAGATTTTGTGAGTTCACTGACCAGTATCTATGAGCAGACGGTGGTATAATACTGTGGTTTCATAGTCAGGGATGCTTATATTTGTTTTGTTAATTGATAGATAGTCTTACTTCTTAAAATGATTTACAAAAGGAAGGAAGAAAGTCACTGTAATAACAAGGAGTCTCGAGAAGACAATTTGTTTTACAAGATGAAGGTGTGATTTTATGTTTTCTACACTATCTTTTTTAATATATTATATATTTCTATATTTCTGGTCTAAATACTTTCTGACTTCCTTATTTCTCCCTCCGAGCCCGAAGCCCACTGTTTTTACTGAAGATGTAAAAAGTAAAAAATGTGTCGCACATATATAGTTTTTTTTTAAAAGGCTGGGCACTGTAGTTTTAAGCAAATACCACTCTATCAGGAGCAAATAGTACACATTATTTGGTGCTCTAGTTCATGGTAATGAAGGAGCATGTCTCCCAGTGCAACTATGTGGCTCAGGGATGTGTTTTTATCAGCTGGTGGACAACAACAGAGGTCCATGGCACAGGGGGAATAAGCAGTATCAGGGTTAGGGTTAGGATTGGATTGACAGAAAATGTGTTAGTCAGATTAGGTAAGCCAAAATGTGTATGTAAAATGCAATATGAAAAGCTCACAATAAAGTGGCAGGGGAGTTGAAAAAGAAAAAAGTCAGAAAAAGTCAATACATTAATGTAAAACATGAAAACACAACAGTGAACAAGGACCCAGAAACACTGACACACGATCCCTTTACAGACTGTTTAACCGCCATTTAGCATAACACTGATCTTCTGCACCGTCAATATCAGCTTTTTAATTTTTCTTTGAAAGAAGGGAGTCTCACTGCGGCAGCTCTTCGTAGGTTTGAATGCATGACTGCTGGAACTATTTCCTTTTGGCATACAGTAAGTCTCTTCTCATGACATTCTGGCAGGCAGAAAGGGAGATGAGAATAGAGACGAGGGCAGAATGGAACATTTTTTTTCAAAATGCACAGATGCCAGTTGTCGTAAAACATATAGGAAATTACATACATCCACAATACATTGCACGTCACGTACGTTCCATGTCTAGAGGATTTTGTCAGGAAGGAAACCTCACATTAGTGATGGAATTTCTTCTCCTCTGTTTCACAATTGCCTCCTCCGTGTCGCCTAGTTTTATTTTTCCTCTTCCCACCCTTTTACTCTTTGTATTTCACTTTTCTCCTTTCTCCCCCACCCTGGGCCAATCATCTCTCACTCTCTTTATTTTCTTCTTGTCGGCTCCTCCCACTCTTTTAAATTTCTTTCATGCCAGATACCAGATATCAGCTGAACTTGAGTGAGCCCTCAATTTATAAGGAGCGTTCTAAGGAGTGTGCACTTTCAAGAAAAGAAAAAAAAAAATCCCAACTGTAGTTTTTATTTGTGTAAATCAAAAGCCTATATACACGGTGCTTTATTAGAAAAAAGAAAAACATACTCGTCTGCCCCCCAAAGTCAAGTTTGTGGTCAGTGAGACAGATGTAGATGATAATATTTTGCTAATAATAACACTCCCACAAAGGCTTTGTCAAACAAGTCCCAACCCACAAACATCATGCAACTCTGTCGTAACACGCACATACAAATAATAAATCATGACCCGTGCACTTTCTGCAGGATCTGCCACAGAGCCCGTCTCTTTGTACTCATACTGCCACTGAGTCAGACTGCAGTGGTAAAAGTACAAAAAAAAAAAAAAACACCTGTTATTTAAGCAGGTTAATCAGGCTGCTTTGGCAAACAGCTGACCTGTTTTCAGAGTGGGGTCCAGACCGTCTGTGAGCAATTTACATTCTTTTCACTGAGGTTTGACAATTTTCACCCACCTTGTTAATATAATGAAAGAAAATACATCAGCCTCAAAGACACTTGTCAGTTGAGGCTTGCAAGTTCACTGCAGTTACAAAAGTGGACATTTTTTTTAAACTGTAAATGAAATAATAGTTCTTTTTTAAGAAAGGCACTGTTGCTTTCTACTCTGAATTTAAGCTTGAGCTATTCCACACTTTTGTGTTTGGGATATCACAGCATTATCTTGTTCACTAAACTGAGATAAAAATAAATAAAGAGGTGGGGTTTGTTCTGAGTGGGAGAAATTGGTCCATTAATAAAGCTCCAATTTGTCTTTGAAAAGTGCAATGTGCACTGAAGTGACACACCCCAGCTAAATGAGCCCTGACAGGCTCTCAGCGATGCCAGAGCAAAACACTGGTACGGGAGAAAAAACAATCATGAGGGGAAATGGAAAATTAACGTTGAGAAATTTTCACCCAGAGCAGAGATTTGTACAGATTTATACATGTGTGTGCTTTTGTAAGTCAAGTGTTAAGTGAAGTTTTTTGTTTCATGAAAGAGAAGGGCTTAAATGTGGTCTTCTTTTGTTGTGCTTGATCATACTCCATCATACAAAGGGGCAAATGTAGCTATCACATGACACATTTCCGTATTTTGGAAATCATACAGAATGACAGCTCTACCATCTGTACAGTGAGAACCACTGAGCAACTCGCACACTTCACAGCCTCTGCCATGAATATACTCCAACTATTAACATTGTGTAAGAACTGATCTATCAGTCTTTAGCTGTATAAATGACCATATTTTGACCAATGCCTTTCTTTCTCTTTTTGGGTTTTGACCAGATTTTACAGGTCACTTTCCCAGACAGAATCTGAAAAAACAGCCTCAGACCAGGTGAGGGGATTACTGTCTAACTTCATCCTTCAAAAGGCACAATCACCCCCCTCCTCCCTTAATTTCAGAGCCCAGAACTGCATTTTCACCTCTAATGCCTGCTTCTGTATGTCTCTCCCTCTCTCTCTCTCAGCTGTCTGTGTGAAGTCTTGCCAGGTCGTTGGATTTACAAGTCTGTGAATGTCACTCTGCCATGCATTTACTGGAGCTGCCAACTGGCAAACCCTGTAACGCCACCAGTGTGTGTGTGTGTGTGTATCTGCATACACACACCATATGCCACATTTCTTGTCATAATTTATTGGGTCCCTCCGCCCACTCCTCACTTCACAGTGCAATTATCAGACAAAGTAGGAGGGCAGGTCTGGTGTCCTGCAGTTAAACCTCCTGAGTTTGAGGAAACCAGCTTCAGGTCATGGGTCATTTGGTCATTCTTTTTCTTTTTGCTGCCGCTCTCTCTCTCTCTCTCTCTCTCTCTGTCTCTCTCTCTCTCTCTCTCTCTCTCTCTCTCTCTCTCTCTCTCTTCAGATTCAAGACACAATGTAATGTACTGTATATGAAAGAGTTAGTAAGTATAATGCATTGATATAGGCTAGATAAAACTAACCAACCGTCTATGAAGTTGTTATAATTAGCTCCACTTCGACCACCTGCAGCATTAAAATGCCTCTTGAACACTGGAAAATAAAGGAGAAATTCTGCACCATGAGTACTTTTACTCTACTATAAAGCATCTGTGCTAAATTTGTGTCTACTTTCATCTAAGTAAGGGACCTGAGTACAGTGTGAAACTCACACTGAGTACTTCGATTACTCCGGCCTGTTGATACTGATGCTTAACTATCATTTATTTTCTCCGATGCATTTGAATGTATATCTTCAAGTTTGTTACTGTGTGTTAAATTAGTACACGAATATAGAACACTAATGTGTAATAGGCTAAACCTTTTAACTTCTTGCAGCTGAAAAGTGCACAGACATCAGTGCTCTTGGGGATGGAGCATAAATGCAGCAGAATCCAGCCAACATTTAAAAAAGCGACTGATTTACATACCAAGCAAATAAAGTGAGTCTGATTCTGAAAAGATAATCAGTCATGTTTATTTGAAGGTGTATGCATGTGTCCACACTCATTCATTCCATGCTGCCTTTAAGCATTACACTAAAAGTATTAATATCTATATCTACAGTTAGGTCCATAAGTATTTGGACAGTGACAAAATTTTTGTAATTTTGCCTCTGTACACCACCACAATGGATTTGAAATGAAACAATCAGGATGTGGTTGAAGTGTAGA